>CAEGAD010064228.1:0-72433 GCA_903067055.1 Poeciliopsis paucimaculata
AAATTTACGTACAATTTTGTTTTGTAAAATTAAAAAAAATTTTTAAATTTTTATTTGGTTTAAATATGCTCTTTTTTTTTTTTTTTTTTTTTTTTTTTTTTTTGAGATCCAAAAGTATTTTAACACTAAAAACCAAATTTGCACCATAATGTTATTTATTTATTTATTCATTTATTTGTTGTTTTTTTTGACATATTTCCAAGATGAGGTCTTCCTCACAGCCACACAGGGTGCAGCTTTCAGAGTTAATTATATTGTTTCTATCGGATTGTGGCTTCATTCACCTCCTCGTGTCTTTAATGACTCCCAGGAAGCTCGCGCCTTCGCCGTGTACCGCGCTCGCATCGTGACGCTCGGCGCCGCGCCGCGCTCCGCCGCCGCCACCACTCTCGCTGCGCTCTGCTCTCGCTGCCACACCCTCCCTTTCTCCATCTCCGTCTGGCACGCGGGCAGCTGTGCGGGGGAGCGTCTCTCGGTGCGTGCGTCTCGCCCGTCGTGCACCCGCCGCATCAGCAACACAAAAGGGCTCGGAGCTGTCGGGGGGCCAGGGGTCTACCTCGGCGCCGATCGGAGGGGAAGAACCGCATTCTCAAACAAAAGGTGCTGAGATTTTCCTCTCTTCTTCCACATTGTTTGTGTTAGTCCTGGCTGGGTTTTTTTGTTTGTTTTTTTTTACCCCCCTCATTTGCACGACGCTGGTGACCTTGTCACCACAGCCCACTTCTCATTTCCAATTGACCCGCACTGATCTTCTGCCTCATCCCTCCCACAGATGTGTGTGTGTGTGTGTGTGTGTGTGTGTGTGTACATGTGCTGCAAATGGGATGATAATCGCAAGTCGTTGTGATTTGAAATGCGCAAACGCGTTTTGCATCAGGCCAGATTTACCTTCATGTTGCCTCCTATTAAAACCAAAGCGATGTTGATCACATGGACGCTTTTCGTGACAATATGCACAAAAAGCGGATGCCAGATTCTTTGTTCTTCCTGCGCCTTTTTGGATGGCAATTAATAGACCGTGATCCCCGTGCGGCTGCGTCCGCTAATTTGCCATTAACGGTTCAGCTAAGTATTGATTGGTGCCTTGAGGGTCCACGTTGATGGAGTCTTTTGCCGAAGCAATGGCAGTCCTTTATATATATATACATATATATATATAGGCCTATATATATACATATGATGCACCATAGCAGCATCTGAAACGTCAGGTTGTTAGTCAGCTCGAAGCCATACACAGGCAGTATGGTGCGGGCCTTAATGTTTTGGACAAAAAAGAAAGGGGGAAAAAAAAAAATAATTATAGATTCTCTCTTCCACGGGTCATTGAAAGCATTTTGAATCAATGCTGGCATTTCTGGCCTAGCCAGTAGACTTTGCTGCTGAGACACACAGAGGCAGGGAGATTGCATGGCAGTGTGCCAGGGATGAATTCACGGGGCTGCCGGTGTTGTGCTCGTCAGGGTGACGGCGGTAAAGTAAGCCGGTCTGTGTCGTTTCGTGTCTCGAGGGATTTTGATTTGTTCCACCACTCTGACGCGTAGACCCAGACCGCACCGCATGCTGGGCGATTCAGACAGGAAGGAACACACCACAGCACCACAGAGAGGTGCTCTGTAAGATGCAGCGTGGCTTATGGGGTGGCTGTGACTGTAAAGAGTTCACCATGTGATTGAGCACCATCAAGCAGTTTGAGCCAGCCTGATGGTTTGGAGAATCTGGCCATACCTAAGAGAGACATGGAGTCTCAAGGCCTGACCTCTCTGAACTGAGTCAAACACCTACATTTGAGACTTAGACTTCACCATTTGATTGTATTAGCTTGCTGGTGAATGCTAAACAATATATATGTATATATTTGATTAATATTGATATAAAAATGTCAAGATATTTCCAAAAATATCTTACAGCTATCCTCCTTGTCATAAGTCCCCTGTGATACTTCAGTCTCCATCATGCCATTATTTTATCCTCATCTCATTTATGCAAACTGGTAGATTGTAGGTACATGACAAGCATTTTTAGCTAGTACAGAAAGCAATAAAACTTTTTTTTTTTTTTTTGATATTTTGACAACACAAAATAAAAAACAAAAGTGAAAATATAGTTAGGTTGCTATTGTAGTGTTTTGTTTTTTTTTAATAGCCAATTTAAAAAAAGAGACAAAGATTTTCTGTTATAGACTTTTTCTTTTATTTTGAAGAAAAAATTGTGAAAAATTTAAATTCACATCCCAAATTTAACACTACATGACACAAAAAATAAAAATGAAAGAAATCACCGCATTCAATACGTCCACTCCTTGCAGTTTCAGCCTTCCACCTGTGTCCTCCTTCAGACATGCATGAATTCAGGTGACGGACTGTATGCCAAAACATTCCTTCATCTAATACGCAAAAAAGATATTTGGTTCGCAAGCCGCTACTGGGCTCATCAGTCAAAGATTATTTGACCGACAAAGCTGCTTGATGTCTACCAGACAGTTTCTCTGAAGACGTCTTCGTATTTTTCAGTTTGTTTACTGCATCTTCCCTGGTGTAGGATGTCTTGCCAGGTTATTCACACTATACTTTTCTGCTACAACTGCAACTCTGAATGTGTTTTGTTGGGATTTCATTTGATAGACGAACGCAATTTGGAGCATAAGTGTGAAGTATTGGAGAAAGGGATGCATCAGTTCCTGTTTTTTTGGGGGGGGTTTTATCACTAAGAATCTAAACATCGTCACATTTATTTGTGTTCGGCCACAATTCTACTAATACCCTTAAATAAAGTCCCGTAGAAGCGATTACCATCAGAAGTCACCTAATCAATAAATTCCACCTTATTTTTGGATTAATCTCCAAATATTCACAGCCAGCAACGGTTCAAATCAATCACCTAAAAATGATCTATTTTTAGGTAAAGTGACAACATCAGCAAATGTAAATGATATGGCAAGAAAAAAAAATGAATAGTTTAATTTGCTGTTTGTCATAAATCACATAAATTATGTGGACGACTGTGCTCTGGTGAGATGAGACCAAAATTGCACCTTTTTTTTTTTTCTCTACATACAAATGAGGAAAATGAATACTTCACATCGCCGCCGTAAAACAAGGTGGACAGTTACACTGCTCAGAGTTGATGGGAAGATGGAGTTAGACAAATACAGAAACATTCTGGAAGACAACATTTTAGACACTGCAAAAGACTGGAGCCACTAAATAATGGCCCAGTATTTCACCTATTTTAGATCCTCTTCCACAGAATTTTAATCCTACCTTTAGGAAATGCAGGCTAAAGAAATTTCATTTAAAATTCCGACAGATTGTGAAATTTAATAACAAAAATAAAGTTGTAAAATTACAAGAATGAATTCATAATATGATAAAGTTGACACATGTGAATGAAATTGTTGCATATGACTAAGGTCATAATGTTATGAGAATAGTCGTCCAAGAAAAAAGTTGAAAAATATGAGACTAAAATTGTAAAAGTCCTAATTCTTTACAAATAAAGTCATAGTTTGAGAATAAAGTGGCTCGAGAATAAAACCGTAATAGTTGGAGAATGACGTAAGGATCCACGATATATCGGCACTAGAATCGGTATTGGCGGATATTAGTAATTTCTTAGCATATTGGGCCAATATAAACAACCAATATTTATTTTCAGCTTGTTGCTTTGTGTTTCCGGTTGTTTAGTTTTTTGTGTTTCCCAAAAGTGTCGAAACGGCAGTGAAATATATATAACATAAGTAATACTGGTTATCAGCCAGAACAGCAATATTAATATTGGATGTTGATATTGGGCCAAAACTTTATATTGGTGCAACCCCAGAATAAAGTTGTAATAACGAAATTAAAGTAATATTATTTCGACTTTACTCTCGTACAACTGTATTCTTATTTTATGACTTCATTCCCATAATATATTTTTTTTCTTAGCATGCTCCGTCATATGAAATACTTAATTAAACTCTGAATGGTTGCTTCACCGCATGTCAAATCTAGCCGCCACACTGTTGCTTAGCTGAGTGTGTGTGCGTGTGTGGGTGTGGGTGTGTGTGTGTGTGTGTGCGCACGTGTGTGTCCGTGTGTGTGTCCCTGGGTTTTTATTCACTTAAGCACCGGTCGTTAAGCGCCTCCCTCGGCTGTGCGTGGCCGAGGGAGGCCACTAACTGGTGCGAGGGCCTGTTTGCGCTGTTTCTATTCCTGCACATTGTCAGTCAGAGAACCATCTGTCTTTGAAGTGCCGTGCAGCTCTAATATAGGCAGCAGTCAGGGCGGTAAAGCTCCATCATTACCATATCCCTGTGAGGCTACAGTGTGATCCTGCCAAAATGGGGCGGGCGAGGGGAGCAGCCGTCCTCATGGCCATTCTGATTAAACGTAGCTCTGCACTGTACTGAGGATTTTGTTTCGCTGTATGCTGCTGAGGCATGAAGTCGTTGTTTGCTACTGAAATGCACTGAAATGTTTGCTTTTACTGCCAGGCTGTGCTCGTTTACCGCAGCTAGAGGGCAGGCTCTGAAAGCCGGAGCATGGCAGGCTTTTAATATACTAGACATTTGTGGCCATAATACCCGTCAAGCAGCTGCAGCTTTTTAGAATGGTTTTGTGTTCAAAACTGTTCTAATCACACGTGCATATTTCTGTGGAGCCACAATGCAAGGCATTGTGCGCATCATTCAGTAGAAGTGATGAATGCCACTCTGTTCTGCTGTGAGGGCCTTTTGACGGGGGGTGGAGGGGAAAACAAAGTGTCACTTTGTGCCTCCTCAGCACAGCGACACTAGCAAACACTGGAAGACGTCTTTCTCTCTCTCTCTCTCTCCCCCCCCTCAGTCAGCTCTGCTCCGTCCTCAGCAGACACACCTCCTCCCCCTAAGACTGCACATGTGCTTCTCTCTGATGCACATGTGCACTCCTGAGACCCATCACTCATGTGAGTTGATGTAACTATGCACTGAAATCCATATAGACAGGAAAATATTCAGAGGTATTTGCAGGGTTGGACTAAAATATGCACACACACACACACACACACACACAGACAAGCGAGTTCCTACTGCATCTGACACCTGACTCCAGGTAATGGCCTAGATCCACAGTGACAGCAGGCAGGTGGAACGGCCACACATTCTCACAGATCTCCTCAAACACAGCAGGTCGGTAAGAAGGAGCTCTTCTCTAGATCTCAGTGAACTCTGTAGGTTGTTAGTTAAACTAAATTGCGGGCTAAACTAAGCGGCAAGAAAAAAAAAAGAAAACTAATATTAGCAGCTACTTTTGCACACGTTTCTCTACTTAAGTTAAATTATTCTGAACTACGTTTTTGTTCTGTTTGCACAGAGTGAATGTCAAAAGTGACAGTTTTTTCTGTGCCTTGTGGAGGTTGTTTTTTTTGTTGTTTTGTTTTTGTCGTCATGCTTAGATGTTGTCACTTAGTTGTCAGCTGCAGTGGAAAATATAACAATGGTCATGTGATACAGGTTGCATTTGACACCCAAATCCATTGTTTTCTCTTAATTCACCATATTGGATCTTTACAGATAATCAATATTATATCTGGTTAGTTTTGTGTCCGGCTTGTTGGATCTAAATGTTTTTTGTTCACAATATTTTGCTTGGTCTGGCAGCTGGTGAGGCTGATCGGGCAGCTACTTTTCATCTGGTGAGCCAGAAAAAGTAGATCTTATTGACTGTGATCATTTCATTGCTATTTACAGGAATCCTAGCAGCTGACAGCCGCATAATCACTTTTGGAGTTACTGATATTAATTGATGTGCGCACAGAGAGAGTAAACATGCAAAATTATTCATACTCCTTGAAGTTTTTTCATGCTGCCTGTTGTTAATGCCACAAACCGAGGAGTACTTCATTTGGATTTTATGTAACAGACGTAGTACATAAACAGTGGCATGAAAATTATACTAATGGTAAAAATAAAATTCTAAAAAAAGTGTCCATTTACATTTGCATTCTGCATTTGCTGTCATATCCTTAAGTCAAATCCTGTACTATCTATTCCAAAATCCCATAACAATCAAATAATCTGTGTGTAATTTAATTTCAGCATATATGTACATGTGAATAAACAACATCATGTGACCTGAGAGCACAGCAAACCGGTCAGAGCAATGGTTGTGGAGAAGTTTAAAGCCTGGTTGGGTTCTGAAAATATTTCCCAAACTTTTAACATCTCAATGATGCACCGCTTTGTGTTGGTCTTTCATGTAAATCCATCAAAGTTTTGAGATTGTAAGGTGATAAAACATGTAATGTGGCAACATTTGGGGGAATTTAGAGAGCAAGTGTGTGCTCTTTTTTTTTTTTTTTGGATGTTTTCTCTCCGATAAGACCTTTACATAGTTTACATAAGAAAAGACAAAGACCTGAGGAATTAAAGCGTACTGCTGACAAATCAAAACATGACGCCTTAAAATCAATTAACAAAACTTAATTAAGAAAGGGAGACGATGGAGAGAGAGAAGAGATCCGTTTTCTTGACTTCACTATTCATTTTGTTGGTAGACTGCACTGAGTTAAGTTTTGCATGAAATCAGAAATTAAAAAAAGAGGCAATGTTGGTTAGTTTGTATCTATTAGATGTGACTTTTAGATATGGATTAACACTTTTGCGTTCAAGGAGGATTGCTAACATACAAAAGAAATGGATGCATTGATGTGGAATTCCCTGAACGTGAATGAATTTGCAAAAACAATTTTATTTTATTTTTTTAATTGCAGGGACGATTATAGCTTGTAAATGATCTTGCTTTGTTCTTCTTAAAGTTGGTCCTAGCACCACTTTTAGTTCCATCACTCATTATCACTTTTTCTTTTTTTTTTTGTAGTGAAATTGCAGTCCTTTCACACTCACTTGTGCAGAAGGTGCTATATTGGGACATATTTCTGTCTCTACATGTCAACCAGACCTAAAGAAACATACAGAAAACCAAAATGCAAAAACGAAGATGTTAAAAAAATACGACGAGAAAAGTTTGCCTATTTTTTTGAACCAGCAACAAAAGGGAGAATCCAAAGAACTTAATTTCTCCCCTTGGATTTTGGATCTTCAGTAGCAGCTTGTCTAAAATCATTATTGCAAGAAACTCACAGTTTCTGTTTTGTTACGGACCGAGCAGATGGCGATTAATCACAGCGAAGCACTGATGTTTATTTTCCACATTTAGACTTATCCAGCACTTGGCTAAATGTCAAGTGCGTTTACATGGAGCCTCGTTTTCACTGTGCAGCCGCTGCTAACTGAACTGCATTGTAAGCACCTGGAGCTGGGTTTATGCATGGTCTGAACCGTCATATACCCAAGCGTTGGTTGGGTCCAGCTGTTTGTTGTGACAAACATTTGCTGTGAACGTTGCGTCTGTCCGGTCTCGGCCTAGTTGCTGTGAAATTAGTCATCAGAGGACAGTGAGGAATGAGATAAAAACAGAATGAGGTCCTGAAGTGACTCTGGATTCTGAATGGGATTGTTAAAATGTTTTCTTTTTGCAGATTAAGTTTATTGGAATCACCACCTCAAAATGTACCACCAATATGGCACAAGTATCGGTTCTGTTCAAAATGATTCCTTAGTTGTTCCTAGTTAATAATTTATGTATTACTTTTTAAAGATGATGCATCTTTTAAATGTATTAATCCTTGACTTTTCTGTTTCCCTTTAGTATAAATATACCATGTGTTTTAGCTTCCTTCTGCTAGGCTGGATGAGGATCTTCCGACTTTGCACAGTAAGAAAGCTGATATGGCAGCTTAGAGGAAGTTAAAACAAAAATATCCAACATTCATTAGCGTTGCATTAGAGATCAGCAGCAAAGACTGGTATCTTTTAGTCAACAGGTCTCCATGACGACTATTGGATGCTATCTAAATGCTAGTCATTAGCTTCAGAGGGATGTTGGGAAGTAACCCTTTCTGTCCTACTGTCACAATTCCAAACATATAATTTAAGACGTGAAACTCATACCTTGTGATTTGGGTGGATATATGGAAAGGCACCACCAAACATGGAGAAGAACATGTGTTTCTTGGGCCCGGTTTCTCTACCAAAAACCTTGAGAACTTTGTTAGATTGGATGGCATCGTGAACTTTTTCAAATATTGTGACCCGTTTTTAGTCTTTGGTCAGAAAACTCAAAGTAGGTTATTAGTGCGTCTTTCCAAAAGATTATGAGCCAAACACAAGTATAAAATTACAAAGACTTTAGACTTGTTGACTGAAGTATAAGTCCTTTATAAATCCCATGAGGTGAGCAAAAGAGAAGAACCCATAGCTCTGAATGCAGAAGAAATGTTCCCTCTCTCTGCATCCTGTTGGCAAGAATATACAGACAATTCTTTTTTTTTTTTAACTACAAGGGCGAGTGCAAACCAGGCTTTCTTGTCCAACATCAGCGTGTGACCTCACAAATGTACGGAAGAGGACTAGGACCACTGAAAAAGAAATGATTCTGATTTTAATCTCAGAATTCAGATTTTCTTTTCTCAGATCAGTCAGAAATTTGAGGGGGAAAAAAGTTAGAATTCAGAGTAAAATAAACGAATCCCTGGAAGAATAGTACAAAAAAATCCACAAACACACTGTGTAACCAGGTAAGGGATTACTTTTGGCAGTATAGAGAGTCTTTATCAGGGCTGCCAAGAACATTGTGGGCATCTGATTGGAAGAGCTTCTTGTTCTTCATCATCCTCCCCCTGCCTTTCACTCACCTTTCATGCCGTTTTCATGTTCCTCACCTCTCCTGCACATTCCTACAACTGAAACCTGCTGTTCTGCCTCCGTTTCTTTATTCCCTCGTTTTCTTCCCCTCCCACCCCGAGGCCTCGGTGGAGACATTCATCTGGGTAAAACGAGCTTTGTAATAAAGAGCAGATCGATATTCCCCCGGGTTTTGCTGCAGTGGTGCACGGCCGTCTCAAGCTGTGCTGCCGAAATGGGTAAAAGGGTTTCTAAGGCACCGCTGCACTTTTCTGGAAGCTGCTCGGGCTGTAAGGTTGTGACACTTTTGCTTGCTGCAACACACGACCAGCACCGCCGGGACTCCAGTGGCAGTGTGGGTTAAGGGATGTTGTGGTGCTGGGTCGTTTGTAGGATCCTGCACTGTGTTTACGCCGCTGCCATGCTGTGATGCAGGTGTATATTTGTCAAAGAGCGCATGCTTATCTCATCCCACCGTCATCCTCTGCTGTAGTTCACCTGTAAATGCAAATTGAGAACCAAAGACACAAACAATAAAATGAGGGACGGGGAATCAACAATATCCTTCTTGGCAGCAGTAGACACAGTTGCACATTGTCTCTGCGTTCATACACTCCTACTACCAAACATGCTTGTTTGCTCCTTGTTCTGCTCTGACTGGACAAAGAGCCTTTTTTTGTTGTTGTTTTGCGGAGACATTTCTGAGAGCGTCCGTCTGTCTCCGTCTCCCTCAGGAAGGAAGTACGCTGCGTTCTGGTCCCACTGGAGACGGCCGACGTCCCTCAGTATTGTCTCACGTGCCGTCTGCTTCTATGCAGCTGCTTTGCAGGCGAGCCATGCGGTGCAGCAGAAAACCTCTAGCTTGAGTGATGCAGTGCAGGCATCACTCAATCTAGAGGCAGGTTGAGGCAATAAGGCAGGTTATTAGAGGCTTTGTTTTCATGCTTTTTTGGCAGTGGCTGTTTGGGGATTGGTCCTCTGTTCTTAAAGGGCCAGTATTATGTAAAACTGACTTTTTTTTTCAGCTTTACAACACGCCTGGTTGGACCTTGCTCCGCCGTAGAGGACACAGCTCCTCCTCGGTTTACAGGCTTCAGAGCAGCCCTCCCTGTGACCACACAGCTCCTTCAGACTAGTCATCAGCAATTGGCAAACATCTGGTGGAACTGTGCATCTGCTGAGCTCATTATAGGAGCTACTTCTCAGTGGAACAAAGTCTGTTGGTTAAAAACATTGTTAAAGGGTTAATAGAGGAGCCCTGTTTTGGTGACTTTCTGAAGGAAACTTGTGACTTCACATATTTCAATATCAGGCAAAGATAACCAAAGTTAAAAGAAAAGGAAATTGCTCCTAAACTTAACTGATTGCTGGTTTTGCCTCTTTTCACTACCATCAACAAGTATTGGCACTACGAAATTTTCTTTTAATCGTTTAGTTTTTTGATCAGTATGCCTCAATGAATTCCCAAATAATTAGAAATGGCTTTGTGGTAAAGCAGGGACTCTATACAGAGAGGCTGCAGTCCTGAACATGGGTGTCCCTGGTTCGATTCCCAGGACCATTTGCTGTGTGTCTTCCTATTCTCTCTCCACCCTTCTTCCTGTCCTGCCACGGTTAAATAAAGGCCAGTAGCAGATCTTTTTGGGAAATGTTTTGATTTTAGCTTTCTGGTTGTCATCTGACTGGGCATTAATAGTGAAATTAATCCGAAGAATATGATTAATCACAGTTAATTTATGATTTTAAATATGAGACGGTTATAGTTCCATGTAGGGCTAGTTTTATTTGGACAACTCGTTTTCTTTTTATCACAGTAATTTCTTATTCTAAACTTGATGTTTTTATTTATTTAATCAATGTATCTTTGATATTTACATTTGTTTGATCTAAAATGTGTTATAAATTTGTAAAGGGGTCAAATACTTTTTCACTGTACCGTAGATATTTGGAACAAAACAGGCAGCCTCATTGCTTTTTGGTCCAATAGATCTTGTTAAACTGGGTGTGAATGCTAATATTATTTGAAAGCTTTCCAAATTAAATGTATCAATCATTATAAATGACTAAAATAATCTAACGTGAGATAAATAAGACCAGTTATGGGAGGGCTAAATGTCACAGTTTGGAAGTGAAATATTCCTCCATCACTGAATCAGAAGTCAACTCCAGATTTGATTGGTTTCTTGATTTAACACGACCCAAGAAAGTAAAAAGGAGAGTTTGTAATGTGTTCAGATTTGCGGAATTACATAAAAGCTGAGCGAAAACGCAAACATTTTGGATCGGGATGAAATGTTCAGAAGAAGCCGGGGTGGTTAAAACCTCGTACTCTCTCTCTGCAGTAAATAACAGCAACCCCGCCTTCACGTCGAACCTTCTTTTTTCTCCCACTACAGTCAAAGTGTGCGGTTTACCATGGCAACGGATGCAACAGAAAATAACCATGAAGTGCTTTTAGAGGTAACCGAACCCAGAGGCTCAGGTAAATGGGAACTAAAGAGTGCTTCTACTGGCTTTTTTAAAGAGACAGTGGAGTTGCACAAACAAATCACATCAAGCAAACATGCAAAATCAATCCAAGGACGAATATGTAGAATCATGCTTTTACAAAGGGCGTGGGAGGCTTATTAGAGTACATGAAAAATTGAACTATTTGCAAATATCAGGTAATTTTAAATAAGACTGTAATGGAAATGTGTTTCTACTGGACCTTATCCTGGGATAATGATTGAAAGCACATGGTAAGATCAACATAAAAATGCTTCATACATAAAATAGTTCCAGTTGGGTTCACTGTCTCTTTAAGAGCTGCATGGTGTGGTGATGGGTTTGACTTTTTGGAGGAGACTCGTGTGCTGTGTTCAAATTTCTGCTAAGCTTCTTCCTACCTTTCCTCGATCCTCGTCAGATGATTAATATGTTGATTTGAAGGCTTGGGCCATGTTGGAAAAACGACTGAAGATTAGAAATAAAGTTGGCTTTTAATCAGAAAGCTGCTTTTGTGTCCAAGTGCAAAAGACCAAATAGAACAGAAGAAATTCCTAAGATAAATAACATTAATCTGTGTTTTACATACTGGTTATTTGTTCACTACAAAATAAGAATTAAGTTTTATTTCAGAAATGGCATTTATAGAAAAGAGTCTTAACAAATCTAACCACATGTGCCCTAGATGTATAAAAACCAGAGTTGCAGAGTTTGGATGCTAGATCAGCCAAAACCCCTGCAAGTTACTACAACTGGAAAGTGTTTCATCAGTGCCCTCGCAATGCAAACATTAATATAATCAACATTAATATTGATTATATCAATTCATAAGCAGTCCGTGGATGTGTGCGTCTAATTTTTATGATCTAGTTTAAAGTTAAAAATTAGCCTAAGCGATTCATAAAGTCAGCAGTGTTCTGACTTTATGAATACAGTTTCTTACAGTTTACAGCCTGGACTGTGGAAACTATTCAATGTAAAACTAGTTCTGAGTACGTAGAGAAGTTTTAATCACATTGTTTTACTTGGTGTGCCTCATATATATATATATATATAAAAAAAACCTGTTTTGGACATAATAACTGTAGAAAAATGTCTTTTATGCTACACATTTTACATATTTTCTGCTTGGTTTTACATTCCCTAATCATCATTTTTAAATTCCATTAAGCTTATGTTTGATTAATGCTGCGTATTTCGATGAAATAAAATTTACCTAATCGTCTGTCCATAACAACGCTACTGCATATATTTTAGCAACTCTTTCTTTACATTTTATTTAACATTTGTTAGTATTCCAGTTCAAATGTGTGAGTAAAATTCAGCATATTGCCTATGGATATCTTAGTTTACATCAACCAAAATCCATGTCTTCATATTAAAGTTGGATTAAATGACAACCTCCTAACCGGATAGTAAATAGTCCTCCATCAGTGGGTTGAATTGTAAAACCCAGAAAGGGTCTAGAGTGAAGACGTCTAGACAAAATGCACTTCACTGCGAGTTTGCAGAAAGAAAGAGTCAGCCTTCGAGTTGGGTTGGGCAGGAGCTCTGTGGGATCCGACTGCCGCGTTGTCTACTCTGCAGAAAAGGGGAAAGAAAAAAAAAAAAAAGTGTCCCGTCTTATTTCATGCATGAGCGTTTGAGCGTGCCCGTGGCAGTGCATTATGGGCTTTGTGCCACTGGATGGGCAGGGATGATGGGAGAACATGCTGCAGGGAAGCAGAACATCAGCGCCGCACTTTGGCGTCAGTCGGTCCCACGGACCGCCGAGCCACACCATCCATTTTCTCACTAACGCAGATGAGAACAAAGATCCAAGATGAAAACATCAGTGACCCCTCCAGCTCTGCAGATAGGTCTGCCGCCTGGGAAAAATTTTTTAAAATCCCTTCATGTTAGTCATAACACAAAAAAGCCAGTCATGTTTTCTGTCATGTAGTCAGCTATTTCTGTAAACACGCAAAAACTGTACAGTCCCCCCTCTGAAACTGTAATACTTTTTTATGGAATACGACAGAAGAAATGTATTAAATATCTTATTACATAACTGTGTAATAAATAAATATATAATATATATTATAACTATGATTTAATCACAAAGAGAAAGAAACTAATGCAAGAATAGAAAGAATTACTGTGTTTTTCTTAAACAATGTTTTTTTTTTTTTTTTTAATTGTGGATTTTTTAATTTAAAATGTAAAAGCTGCTTTATGTTAAAAGCATGGACATTTGGTAGGTTCAGCGACAAAAAGAAAACGGTCTTGTCTTTAAAATAGCGACTTATTAAAAATGGCCAGATTAGAATGTTATCTATCCCTGATCATTATGTGTCATTTAAGATCAGACATTTGCTGAGGGCGAGAACCAGCTGGTTCGACATTTGGGCACAAAAAATGGTTTTAATCACTGAGGAAACTTAAACTTGCAAACAAAATCACAAATCAGCGCAATCAAGCATTTTTATAACTGGAAACGAGTGCAAATCTTAACTCCCGATTCCCATATTCCTATAAATATACATGTATTAAAATCCATAATGCAGTGCAGAAGCCTGTCTTTTTTTTTTTCTTCAGAAAAGATAAAGTTTGGGGTCAAAAGATCCAAGAGGAGAAATGAGTTTACTGTATCACTTCCCATCATGCCTCGGGTTCAGTGAGCGGGGTGTGCAGTGAAATCCCACACCAGTTGCTACTTTTAGCTCTGAAAGGGATACCCACAGAGCCTGAGAAGGCCTGTCTGTGCAGCGGTGTAGAGTGGCTTTGCAGCTCTGTAACCTCACCCACTTGCTTCACAGGGTGCAACCTTACAAGCACACAGACACGGAGAAAAAAGCAAAACACAGAGTGATGGGGGAGCGGGGGGCATGCTGGAGGGATTTGTTGATACTTATGCGAGCTTGAATGAGACACCGGCGAATTTCCTCTTTTCGCTTGTGAAGTTCTGGCTTGAGCCGAGAGTCCAAAGTTAATTTCTTGCTTTGGTTTAAGACTTTCCTCGTGAACCGCCAATAAAAGAGTTTTACAGCCGCTTTCTCTCCCTGGATATGTCACATGTTGATGCATGCTTTTCTTCTAATCTGACACACGAAGAGATTACTTCCAAAAAGAGCTATTAACTGCGATGTGAAAACACTTAAATGCAGGTCAAATGCCAAACTTTTTGGCGTTGACTCTTGGAGCTCTGGCCGTTTGTCTCTCTGACCTGTTGCTGTTTTCTGCCTCTGTTTTTTTTTGTTTGTTTTGTTTTTGTTCTTTTCCATTAAACCAGAGATTTTTTTTCCCCCCTAGCATTTCTTTTCCTGCTTTTAAGGCTTGAGATTGATCTTTCCCATCCCCTCCAACTGGAGTCCAAGGTTTTCTTCACCTCGCTTATCATCTTATCTGCTATTTTCACTCACTTTATTTCAGCAGTGTCGCTCGCATTTCATTATCTGCTCAGAGTTGTGCATGTTTTTAAAAAAAAAAAAACACGCCCTCGGGCATCATCCCGCTTGTTATCTTCACAAAAAGCGTGATTAAAAAAAAAAAAAAAATTGATGTGATTGCATGGAGCTGTGATTATCGTCTACTTTCTTTTTCTCCCACCCGGCAGAGAGGAGACGACAGGGTAAATTCCAGCCGTTCAGGCGGCTCTTCGGGAAGAAGAAGAAACGGGAAGCTAAAAGGAGCTTTGATGGAGCAGAGCTGAAAGCAAGTTTTTCAACCAGGGGAGTGTGCAGTGGAGCTGTGTCCGACAATGAGGAGTCTAGTAAAAGTCTGAGGTAGGTGCAATGATCATTTTATAACAAGGAAGTGATTCAACAAGTCATAATCTCTATTCAAATTGCTGTGTCATCTCCGAAGACAACTACATCATTCAAAAGTGAAGTTTAGAGTGAGACTTTGCCCTGTGAACCGTAAAGTGGAGTGATTTGTGTCGATGAAACTGGAGTAAAAACGATCTGCGGTGCACCTCTGAGAACGTTCTCAATCCTCTGCAGGGTCTCAAATCCCATCGGATCTCGAGCTCTGTCCCACGACAGCATCTTTATCCCAGAGGAGCCGCCGGAGGAACTCGGTCCGGATCGCAGCATGTCCCAGGAAAACGTTTCAGATAAAGTTAGGAACCTTCAGGTGGTCCTCGCACAGAAATCCTACACTTCTCTGAGCTGCAGAGTGGAGACGTGCATGCACTGAGGTTCAGACGTTTGCATGCGCCCACAATTCCCATGGATGTTGATCTTTTTTCTTTTTTTTTTTTTAAGGATTTATCTGAGCTGTTCTTTGACTGAATTTGCATGAATAAAACTACAATTTCAGATTATCTGTTTAAAAATAACAACTGGGTGAACAGAGAAGTGAGGACAAGGGTGAATTTTTCAGAGATTTTCACTGATTCATGTTTAAAATTCCTCATGCATGCCCATTGATATCTGATAAAATGTCTCTCGGCAAGTTGCGCCAGACCACATCAAGAGGTTGTGGTTCACTTCTGTTTTCCATGTTATCCATAGTTCATTGCAATCTGTAAGGTTTCCTGGTGCAGACTGAGCTTTTAAATACAGTGAATAAATTCTCAATCGTGGAATAATTTCAAATGCTTAGTGGGGAACATATATGCAAAAGTTAGGGGGTTTTTTTTGCATGTTTTGTGCTTCCATTTGGTTCTTTACTGTTTATAAAAACAGCCCAAGCACTTAAAAAAACAACAGCTTTGAGCCGTTTTTGGAAATAAATGAATGTCTTTTGGTATGTTAAACTAGCAGTTTCAAAAACCTCCTGATTGTTGGGTCCAAAATTTACTGTTGCCTAGCAACCCCAGTGAAAAAGCACTGGTTTTACCGCTGCATGCGCTGTACAATGGCTGCTGGAAAAGTCAAATGTTTTGTTATTGGCCAACCGCTCAGAAACCTCTCGCTGAATTCTTGTTGGTTGTGCAGGAGGCCCCACTATCGCTTTTCAAATATGTACTGTTGCATATACGTGCATCTGTTTGCAGCCATTTTTACATGTAAATGTAAACACTGAATTGGGGGGGGCATGGCCAGAGGCATAATAATTTGATTGAAAGTGACAAGAAACTCTAAAAGGGCTTGAAATAGGCAGAATTGACCAGACTAAAATCTCATCATCCAGGAAACTATTTTGCGCAAAAAAAAAATGTAGTGAACATGTTTTGTATAACCCTTAGATCTATACTAACCTGTTTGAGGAAGCATAGTGGGTCACCTTTAATATCGTCTTTAATGCAGTCCACAATGAGCTTTGACGTGTGTCTTGAGTCGTTATCCTTGCTGAATACCCATCAGTGCCCAGATTTCATGCCAGGAAACCAACAAAGCAGATTAAATGATCCATGACCGATTAGAGTGGCGACACATCCATCCACAATAATGTAATAGCTTGTTGGTGGCTACAAAAGTTTGTGGTCAAGGTACACCCTGCTCAGAGACATTTATCCAAAAGTATTCTCAAATACGCGACATGAGTGGATTAAAACATCTGACTTATTCACCACACAGAGGCAGATCGCACAAGGTATAAAGTTCGGCCAGAGGCCTCCTTCTCTTCGAAAAAGTGAGGGTGATGAGGGAAGCTCGGATGAGGAAGAGGTTCCCCGAAGCCCTCTGAAGGTTTTGGCCCAAGTCGAAGCCGAGCCGCCCAAAATGGAGCCAAAGGTAACGGCTGAACGTGATTTTCATTGTGAAGATTAGCGTTTGGGGGAAAGTGGGCTGTAGATTTGAACTTTCTTTGATGAAGCAAAACGTAGAACTTGTCTGTTTGTTTGGACCTTTCAGAAGTGTTGACTTTAAGCTTTTTTTTCAAAGTTATTGTGTGTTTTACAGTCACAAAGTAGTGTGCAATTGCAAAGTGGAAGGAAAATGATGTACAATTTTTAAAAAAAATGAAATCTGAATGACTTTACCTTTAGGCACCTCTTTGTTAGAACCTGGTAGAACCGCCTTTGTCATCGGACACATCGTCCTATTAACTCTGATAAGTCTCCCTTTGCTGTGTCCAAGTGTCTAGTGTTCTGCAAAAAAAATAAAAAATGTTGTCAGACCAAAAGCTTAATTTTGAGCATTTCCATATTTGAAGTCGATTATTTATTACAGATTGTATTTTGGGAGTATCAGAGTGAAGGGGGGTGAACACGAACGCGCGCTACGCCTAAAATCTGAGTTTTCAAAACCATAAATCATGTTTCCTTCCACCTTCCTGTTTTGCAGAACTTTTTGTTGATCTGCCAGCAAAATCCCACTTGCCTACATTGAAATGTGTGACCTCGGTGATAAAATGAGAAGTGTCGAGATGTTTGCAAGGTTGCTGTAAATGCATTTTCTGTTGCAGCTCCAAGGAGCTCAATCATCTGCGCAGCACAGCACGCCAGTGAAGTCCCCGAGGTCCAAACGGGTCCTCCCACCAACCGGTACCATCGAGTCCATCAATCTAGATGCCGTCCCCCAATCCGTCACGCGCCTGGACAACACCGCCGCCAAGCATAAGCTCTCCGTCAAACCGAAAAACCAGAGGGTTTCGCGCAAACACCGGCGGTTCACACTGGTAAGGAAGACGCTGAGCTGTGACCGAGGCTTAGAACTTTAAATTAATCCTGTCCCTTCATCCCCAGGATCTCCAGGAGGTGTCTATTCCTGGAGTCATGCAGGAGGAGCTGGAGGCAGCCGACCAGCGCAGAGCATCTCTAGAGTCCTCCAAGGAAAGCTTGAAGAAGCAGAGATTCTATGAAGAGGAAATACTGGAGGCCAGGAGGACGAGGGAGATGGAGGAGCAACAGTTCAGAGAGGAAATGGAGGAGAGGAAGAAGAGGGCGGAGGAGCTGAGGACGCATGAACTGGAGGAAGAGAGGAGTCGCAAGAAGCAACAGGAGGAACAAGAGAAGAGGATGCGAGAGGAGGCGGAGAGGAGGAGGAAAGAAGAGGAGGAACAAAGGAGAGTCAGAGAAGAAGAGGAAAAACGTAAACAAGAAGAGGCTAAGAGACAAAGAGAGGAGGAGGATAGAAGAATGAAAGAAGAGGAAGAACGGAGGAGGCGCGAGGAGGCTGAAAGAAGAAAAAGAGAGGAGGAGGAACGAAAGATGAGGGAGGAAGCAGAGAGGCTGAGGAGAGAGGAGGAGGAAAGAAGGATCAGGGAAGAGGAGGAAAGGAGGAAGCAAGAAGAGCGTCGACGGCGAGAGGAAGAAGATAGGAGGCGACTGGAAGAGCAAAAGCAAATGGAGGAAGAGGAAAGGAAGAGACGCGAGGAGGAGGAAAAGAGAAAGCGAGAGGAGGAGGCGGCAAGGAGGCAATGGGAACTTGAGGCAGAGAAGCGCAAAAAGCAGGAAGCAGAAAGGAAGAAAAAAGAGGAGCAGAAAGTGAGGCTGAGGGAGACGGAGCAAAAGAGACAGCTGGAACTGGAGGAGCAGAAGAAGATGCTGACAGAAGAGGGCGCTAGGGGCACTGATGAACAAGAGAGGAAGCGGCGAGCCGAGGAGCAGCGCTGGAGGGAGATGGAAGAGCGACAGAGACCCTTTTCCTTCAAGGTTTCCTCTGGAGAGAAACAGATTCTCTTCCAGAAGGTAAATCTGACCCCCGTTACACCAGGCGCCAGCCATCAGGGCACTGCGGACGCTGATCAAAGGGAAAGAGCTACGGCCTCCTCCCAGGAAGGAAAAGACTCCCCCAACCTGCCGGCATCTCCATATGTCCCCCACACAGCTATCCTGGTGACAGGCGCCCAGCTCTGTGGGACAGCTGTCAATTTAGACCAGATCAAAGACACCGCATGCAAGTCCCTACTGGGTTTGGGAGAGGAAAGAAAGGCCCAAGGAACATCTTCCGCAACGGGCAAGAGCTCGCCGGACCGCAAATCTGGAAAAGCCAAGTCTCTCAGTGAGTCTTCGGTCTCCCCGGATCAGTCGGGCGCCGCGGTGCTGGCGGAGTGGGCGAGTATCCGCTCAAAGATATTTAAGGGGGTCGAAGATGGGAAGTACGATGAGTACCCGGATCCTCCGAGCAGGAATCAGCCTCAGCTCAGCGGCGACGAGCAGCCTCCGTTTGCTCACACCCACCTCAGAAAAACGATGTCTGCCAGTGCCAAGTTCTCCATCACCCCTGCAAAGAAGAAGTTTGGCGACTCAAACAGAAACTCTGAGGTTTTCAGCGCAGATCATAAGGATGGAGGAGGAGAGGAAGCTGCTCGATCTGACAGTCCTACAGCTGCGTCTCAATCTCCAACCGTTAAATCTCACACCCGGACTAGCAAAACTGTTCGGATTGTAGAGAGAGGCTCAGAGGAGTGCATGTTTGCCAAAGACCTCCCATCGTTCCTGGTTCCCAGCCCCGGGGACAGACCCGAGGGCTCTGAAGTAAAGAGCCGGCTTCAGAACAAGACGGAGGAGGGGGAGACGCAGGGACAGGATGGTGAGGACAACCCCTCACCTTTTGGAATAAAGCTGAGAAGGACAAACTACTCTCTGCGTTTTCACAGCGAACAGTCTACAGAGAAACGGAAGAAACGCTACAGCGCCGGAGACAGCTTCGAGGGTGTCCCTTCACCTCTCACGCCAATCGAGCCAGACTCTGATGCCTCCTCCGTCTTTTCTGACAAATCAAGTCCCACATCACCTCAGAAAGAGGGAGTAGTGAGCAAGTATCTTCACACATCTGTATCTCCTGCCATAACCCGGGGTAAGCTGGGCAAACCTACTAGCCCCGTCCCGCACAACGAAGGAGAGAAAGTCCTATCCAAACCACCACTCTATAGAAGACCAACGACATCGCCCAAGCCCTCCGGAGCCACCCCGACGCCTCCTCCTTCTCCGCTACCTAAAGTAGCCCACGGGTTCCCCTGTGAGGAAGCGATCCTGAGGACGGGGAGCCCGGATCTGGCCGTCCAGGAGCAGGCTAGTAGAAGCGAAGACCCATCAGCAGTGACTCAGCTGCACGGTAATGTCCCTTTAGAGGAGGAGCCAAAGGAGAAAAGGTCTTTCTTCCCCTCCATCAACATCCCTTGGAGAGAGAAGGCAGACAGGAAGGCAGAGCTCATCAGGCGAGGTCAGTGTCCCCAGGACCAGGGGCCAGGCATGTATCAGCTGAAATCATTCTGTGTTTACGAGGAAAGAAATTTAGTGTTTCTAAGATGCCATTGGTCAAACGGGAAGTTGTAGATTCACATGTTAATTCATCTTTGGACGAGGCACTTTAACTCCAATCTATCGATTTGTGTTGTGTGTGAAACTGACAATGTGGCTCTATGGTAAAAGTGCTTAGAGTCGTAGTTATGACTAAAATGTTTAGTCTGTTAACTGTAGTCACAGTAAAAAATCAAATGTGTTCTCCTGCAGAAAAACCTTCCTTACAGGCCAGGCACTCGCTGGACAGCGCAAGGGTCCAGGAGAAGGAAGCCGGGCCCTTATGGATCACCCTGGCCCTGCAGAAGCAGAAAGGCTTCCGGGAGCAACAGCAGACTCGTGAGGATCGTCGAAGCCAAAGAGAGGCCAAGCTAGCAGAGAAGCATGCCAGAGAGAAAGACGGTGTATGTGGCCCAGATCCCCATTTACCCACTGTCCTTTACTCTCCCTGACACAGTTTTCAATTCTTTCTGCAGGTCGCACTGGTGAGTCCTACAGACGGGAGAGAGAGCAGGGGAACCAGTCCTTCCTCCAAGCCTCAGACTCCGGAGGAGCCCAAACGACCCGACAGCCTGCTGGGACGATTCGAGCGCAGAGATCCGCTAAAAAAGGCCAGCACTTTACCGAGCTCAGTCACAGGTAGGTAGTTACTAATTTCCTGTCATTTCTGAGTCATGGTGACTTTCTGTTGAAGGATGTTTTTCTTCTAGTTCATACACTTACCACCTACTTTTGCCTTGGTGTGTTCCACTAAATCGAAGTAATTTAGTGGAAGTTTGTGGGTGAATTTCAAGGATGTGTGGTGGTACTCGCCTTTTTAAAATTTCATTTATTTATTTTATTCCAGTTGAAATCTCAGACTCCACACCGTCGCCACCTGCTGTCAAGGACGTGTCAAAGCGATTCCCCTCCAGCGACTCTCCCCAGGTGTCCACAGAGCCGGCCTGGCTGGCACTAGCGAAACGAAAGGCCAAAGCCTGGAGCGACTGTCCACAGATCATCAAATAAGCCCCACCACCCGACGCCGGTTGAACATGGCATGCATGGGGGCGGGGGGACGCACACAACCCACGGAGCCTGAGGACGACTTTCTCCCGTCCACATGAAAAACTCCTCATTGAAACACCACCGGCTGCTATAACCACCATGTTAACCTGCGCTTCTCTTTCAAAACCTACCAATAAGGTTGCGCAGATCTATGTAAACTGATGAGAGCATGCATATAATGTATCCAACCACACCAACTGTACGTCCCCGAAAGACAAAGTCCTCAGCAGCCAATCACAGCCACGGCTGACCACCGCAGTAGCCAACCTTTTATTTATTTATTTTTGTACCTTGGGAGCCAACTGGGTCACCATGGTTGTAATAAATTGTGTGCTCGGCACAATCTCCGTGCTCCGAGGAACAGCAGCGCTTAATCAGCAGAGGGTATCCGTCTGAATCATGTTTTAAGGGCTACCAGTAAAAAAATAAAATAAAATAAAATGACAAGAGAGGGAGAGAAATAACAACCCAGCATGGCCGCTCCTCTGGAAAGGCTCGTTACAGGCGCCTCCTCTGCCCTCTTCCGTATTATTTATGTACAGCAGCAGATTCATCTGCACTGAAACTGTATTGTAGCTTTTCTCTGAGCCTTGTTTGTTGTGTAAGGAGGGAATCTTGTGCTTTTTCTTTTAAATTGTCTTTTTTTTTTTTTTTCTTTCTTCCAAGTCATATTGGAAATAATAAATCTCACTGTGTCCGTGATGACTGTGACAGAACAACAGACTGGGCTTTAAACGCAACATGGACATTAAGCGCAGCGTCTGTGTGACGGTGGACTTTGGAGACAAACCTAACACCTGCTACAATTCTTCTGCCATGTCCTCCTGTAGACTCGCGCCGTCTCTACTTCTTCATTGGGACCCGATCTCACAACCTATGACCCAGCAGAACCTCTCGGTTCTCGCCGCTCCCTCCCGTCGTCTGTATGCATTTGCTCTGGAAGAGACCCAGGAACCTGAGTCGCTTTGTTTCTAACTTTGGTCGTGCACAATAGTGTAGCGTACGCAGTGTTATCTGTGACGAGAAAAAAAGACAAAAAAAAAAAAAAGTTTGGTATTATTTGCACTTTTTGTCCCACTTAGAGATATTCACGAGAAAGTTCTTTAACAGATCCAAAATGTTATTAATAATGTAAATTAAATACTGATGTCTGAACCGAGCTAACGGACTGCTGTGTTTATTGTAAAGTAGCAGAAAATATATTATTGCTTCGTACAAAGAGAAACCATTGGACTTTTTTGCGGTTTTTCATTTTACCCTATCTCTAATGTTTGCCTGTGACGTATGCAAGGCACCGGTTTGACGCGGTGAAGCTTACCGGAGATTGCCAATTCTGAAACGGTACAGAAAAATCACCGTTATGGGCCACAACTTCTCCAGTTTGCTGATTGGCCGAATTGAAATGGAACAGAAATCAACTTCTATGGGAGAAAGTCCAGACGGAGCCGTAAAGGCAGACTTGAATGGAGTGGAAAGGCGTGGGAAAGCGATGGCAGGGCTTTATATGGCAAATCTAACTGTAGGTGCAGCAGAGCAATAGAAAACCAACAATGTACACATAGAGTTGTTGGTACCACTCTGTGAATGGTCACTGAAATAACTTGAAACTGACAAATGTGATAAATACAATTTTAATTAAAATTAACTAATTAAAATCAGACATTGCTTTTGAAGTGTGGTTCAACATAAAAAAATTTTTTTTTAAAAATGAATGAAATTGTGTCCATTTATGGAAAACAATAGCTGCCAATATTCGATCAGTTATAAGATGCGTAGTAATCCATACTGTAACAATTATAGAATTGTTACATTCTATAATTGCATAGAATGTAACAATTGCATTCTATACAATAATAGAATGTAATTCTATTGTATAGAATTACATTCTATACAATAGCACCCCAGGTGAAGCCTAGCAGAATCTGAAAAAAGTCAAATTAATAAAAATGTTATGAAGAGAGTACCATTTTGGGAAAAACAAAAAGAGCATGTGGAATGGTCTAAAAATAACCTTTAAAGGTTTAGGAACCTCAAATGTTCAAGCTCTGAATTCAAGCCACAGCGTGTTTCTCATAATAAAGTTTTCTTGGCTTTTGCCCAAAGAGTAATATTTTCATCATGACAATAACCTCAAACAGACCGATAAATGAGCAGCTTCTCAGTTTCGGGTCAGGAACCAGCCCGATCCTTTACTTACACCAGCCAGAAGGTTGGTCAACTCCCTGTTCTCTTTGCTTCATTTTCTACATTCCTATTATTAATTTAACAGAAGTGTATGATCAGTGCAGACATATATCACAACTCCCTACACATTACCAGCCAGGTTCAAACAGTACACGTAGTCATTACGGCACCCGATCACGAGCCGTTGTTCCCACACAACCGGCGATGAAAACAGCTCCCCGGGCAGGGCAGCCGACGCCAGAACACGGCCGTCTCGTGCGTCCAGGATCCAGACGGTGCCATCTGTGGAGGCCAGGCCCACCAGAGCCCCCCCGCGGCCGACGGCAGAGCCCCGAAACACGCAGGGGGTGGAGTACACCTTGCCCGACGTCTGAAAAGTCCAAACTAAAGAGCCGTCGGCGCAGCTCAGGCAGTAGAGGCGGCCGTCGTGGGAGCCGCACAGAAGCCTCTGCTGTCCCGGTACGAAGCTCGGGGAGGAGAAAACCGAGGCCTCTGTTAGGAACTGCCACAGCTGCAAAAAAAAAACAAAAAGTCTAATACTAGTGTTGGACCTTTATAGGATAATCGATCACTAAAATCATTTTTTGCGGCCCAACGCCTGGTATAAAACAAGTTCATGTAGGTTTAGCCATTTTATTCAATGTGGGAAATTATTTTCTTCACTTTTTAAATGATTTATTGATCGAACTGATGTGAAAACAAATTTGTAAGCAAACATGCTGTCGCAGGATGTTCTCATTGTTTCTGTTTTCTGTCTAGTTTCTGGTGCAAATATGTTTTTGAAATAAGTCAAATCTTACTTACTTAAAACTAGACGTTTTTCCCATTTTACATGTGAATCAATCTGCCAGTGGAACTGGAACTTTTTTATCCATATTAAGGAATTATTTACTTGCAACAAGCCCCTATATCTTGCTGAAAAACTACTTGCAAGTTAGTTTTGTCTGATTTCAAGTGTACTAAGGTATTTGCACTATAAATTAGTGCAAAAATACTTTGTAAGACTTTGGGGTTTTGCAGTGCAACAACAGATCGCAAGTCACAACTTGAAGCGCATGCAATCTGAGAGAATAAGAAACGAGTCAACGTTTCGTTCCCTCACCAGTTCCCCGGTGTCGCTGAGGCAGCAGATGTTTCCGTCCACGGAGCCGATCACAACGCGTCCACAGGATGAGTTCGGAGAGGAGAAGAAAGGTTTGTCTCTACAGTAGGACCACAGGACGTCCCCGCTGTCCTAGCAGAGACACAGACACAGGCGACACTTTCCAGGTATGATCTCAAAATATTAAAGAAATACGGACGAAGAATTCTCATTTCAGATGTCCAGAGTCTCACCAGGTTGAGACACAGCAGTCGTCCTCCCAGAGACGCCGCGTAGAGGCGTCGGCGAGACGGCTGAAGGTGCGGCGAGGAAAACACGGCTCCGCCGCCGCAGTCCCGCTTCCACACACACCGCCGAAGCTAAGCAGCAACAACACACACCTCCATTCATTTCCACTGAGCTTTAGTACAGTGAGAAGAAAATGGTGAAAGACAACGACCACATATAAATACAAAAAAAAGATATTAATTTTTGTGATTTCCTGATTATTCTGTTGCTACCGGGGCCACCTGCTGGTTCGGAGGCCCCGCCCCCTGTAGGGTTCGCACAGGTTCTTGAAATCCTTGAAACGCTGGCGTTCCACGTAGGTGTTTTCAAGGTTTGGAAAGTGTTTGATTTCTGTATAAAGTCCTAAAAAGTACTTGATGTTCAAACGGCACAATTTTGTAACAAAATGTACAACATAGCGTTCAATTAAAAGCCTAAATTTGGAAAATTCATCATTGAAACCAGATATATAAGGGCAATAAAAAGACATTTTTTTCCTCACAGTCTGAAGTTAAATCAGACCAAACGCCTCTTGTTTTACTATAAGTGGACTTGCCAAAATTATTTCTATTTGTTAAATGCCAGAAAACTTAGCAAGAGCAATTTCTGGACATTTTTTGGTCATTTAAAAACATCGAATTTTGTCATATTTGACTTTACTTTGTCCCTGCTGCAGAATGTGTGAAGGCAAACAAACACAAGTGGACACTAACCTGAGGGTCCAGGACGTAAACGTGTCCATCATGTGAGCCCACCACCACCAGACCGGTCAGAGGGTCCACAGCAGGACAACTCTTCACCACTCCCTCCGTCTTAAACACCCACTTTGTCTCTCCAGAGTCGGCGCATAAGAAGTAAACGCAGCCGTCGTAGGAACCTGAAAAGTGGCAAGCTGGAGTGATCCACAAGACCAAAAGCGTCAGAGAGACGCTTGGAGAACCGACACTGACCGACAACAATGAGGGAGCCGCAGTGAGACACGGCGGCAGATGCTTCGATCCTGTCCCCGAGGACTCGCTCCCACAGGAGGCTCCCGCCGGCCAGGTCTAACGCCTGGATCCTGTGGGAGTGGGAGCCGATGAACACCGTCGCTCTGGATCGTTCGTCAGCGACGTCCCGGACCAGAATCACCGGGGAGGCGTCCACGCACCTGCCGGTGTCAGAGGACCAGCTCGGACTGAGGCCAATACCGACATCCTTTCCATCCAGCGGTTCTTCTTCACCTGTATCTATGCTCCTGAAGCTCGCTCCTTGCACCTCGCCGCCTCGTCTCACGACTTTACACCCGAGTGTCTCCCGCTGTGTCCGGTCAGTTCTAGGTCCTTTCTTCGCTGGAACCGCAGACGGAGCCTCGGTGGCCCGTTTCTTAGAGGACGACGAGCCGTCCGGTTCCGCCGGCAGCATCTGCGTCACGTGGTGCAGAACGTCCGAGAAGGACCTGTCCAGTACAACCTCCAGGAGACGAGGAGAGGACACTCCCACGGCGGCGAGGATGTCCTCACAGAGACGCAGTGCCTTCAGGGAATCTCCTCCACTGAACAGGAAGTTGGACCGCTCGTCGATGGATGCGTTTGCAGGGAGGCCTAATGTATCCTGATGACAGAAAGGGTCATCAGAATGTAACTTTTATAAAAATATGTTCTCAACACATTTGTTAAGGCTATAAAAATGCCGTATAGTGTATAGTATGAGACAGATCATTTGTGGAAATAATTGAGCTCCTCTGCCTTCTTCCAGTGCTATTTTCATAAACAACCAATCAGAGTCAGGAGGAGGGCTGTAGCGCTGTCAATCATGCCTGTGTACTCTGCTCACACCATCCACTTTTCTCTCTATTACACTACAGCTAGTTCACCAGCCAGTTAGCACACCCACTAATAAACAATTTCCTGTAAGGGTAAGTTATAGCCTGATTGGCAGTGTTAAGACCCTCCCCCTTGCTCTGATTGGTTGTTCCTGACTGGCGCATGTCTGCAAACAAGAATAGTAATACCTGCCATAGAGTCTCAAGAGTTTGCTTTAGCTTTCCGACCTCCAGCTGTGATGACCTTAACCACTCCCTCTGTTGTTCATATATTCTCATCAGAGCCTTCATGTCTGCTTTGCCTGTTAAAATGCAAACATTAAAACTTTTTTATTATCATTATTATTTAAAAAAAGTCCTCCAGGACTTGATGATTAAAGCTCACCATGAGGAGTCAGGGATATAGCCGGGACGAGAACCAGTGCGTCGGGAATGCAGTGAGCGGACACCAGCAGAGACAGCTGCTTCACTAAGAGCCTCTGCAGATCTCTACCTGCGCCCTCTGGCTCCCCCTGCTGGTGACGGACTCCGCTAGCTGAAGCAACGACGAAGGCAAGGAGTCTAAATCCTTTATGGAGACCCACAGCACAGGCTTCCACCTGAGGCAGACTCAGGATGAGCTGGAAGAGATGGGACAGTAAAAATAAGAAATACTCTTGTTAGCAGAATCACTTTTCGGCACAGCGTTCAACGTGACAGCACGAGACTCACTCGGTTTTGGCTTTAGTGTTGTCCCCCCCTTGTTTGAAGGACACACCCTTTATTCTACACGAGCGTGTTAAATTAAACAGGTCACGTGATGTGACACACAATAATCCAATAATGGTAAAAACAACAACAAATGAGAGCACAAAAACATTCATGATGTCAACAACTCTCAACTGCCTCATATGCTGTCGCTCAAACTTGGTCAGAATATCTCGGAAAACAAAAGGTCTACATTTTAAAAACAACAAGCCTTCCCAAAGCAGCTGTCCACTCAAAATTATTTTAATTTCTAAGTGAACTCACTTGCTGCAAGCTGTCCAAGTTCACTCGCTTCCCGTTCCGTTTGATCATTCTGTCTCTCCGTCCCAGATAGTACAGCTGAGCGTCTCTAACGTTCACCCAGTCCCCCGTTGCTCTCATCGTTCCGGGGACGACAGCGTCCTCTCCGTCCAGGAGACACACCCTGTCCTCTCCACCTGCATACATCATGCTGTCTCCAGTGCAATTTTTTTGAGAATGTAACGTAAAAAACCCCCCCAAAAATACATAGATAAATAAAAACCTGTCCCACCTATGAACACTTGCCCTTCACCCTCCGTGATGACGCAGCCGTCTGCATCCCGGACTTCCACCACCGTGTCCATCAGGGGCGTCCCAAGAGGCACAGAGGCCACCGTGCCGCAAAGGCCCGCAGTGTTTAATGTAGGGCTGAAACGATTAATCGTATAATTCCCATTAATCAATCGCTAAAATAATAGCCAGCAAATTTAGTAATCGTTTAATCGTGAACTGCATCATAGGCTTAAAAAAAAAAGGGGCCAGTTTCTGAAAGAACATATTCAGAGCGATGCATCAAAATTTCACAAAATACAGAAACATTTTGCACGTTTGCCTTTTAGTTTCTCCAGGTTCAAATGTACTAAATGTTACGAAATGTTTATTTCCTTATTTAAAAAAATACATGTAATTGTTCATTTGCATTTTTTAGTGTATTCCTTTTATTGCACAAAAATGGTTTAATGGTTAAATGAAAAATCTGGAGAATGGGACGATTAAAAAAATAATCAGATTAATCGATTAATTGTAAGAATAAGCAATTGCCAAAACAACTGTTAGTTGCGGCCCAGATTTAATGATGACGAGTCGTTTCCAGACGCTCACATGTCGCTGCGCCGCAGCTGAGGTTCTGGTACCCGGTAGCAGGAGGCCCAGCAGGAGACCTCCGTGACGCCGTAGATGTTGTAGATGGCCGTTTTATTCTCCTCGTGTTTCCAGCTGCTCAGCTGAGCCGGAGAAGGACAGGCCTCTCCGCCCAGAGCCAACACCCGCAGCGAGGACCCGGGCGACAGCACGTCCCGTTTCAGAACACCGTGACCGAACCGCACCAGCAGAGTGGGAGTGACCTGGAAAACGAAAAAGAAACGCCATCAACTAAGAGTCTCTCAGCTTAACTCTCGGTCTGCAACGCAGCTGCTTGCCTGAAGGACTGTAGTTCGGTGATGTGTGAACAACATCTGGGCGAGTCGACTGGGCATCTTCTTCATCACCGAGGGGACCAGGAGGAGCAGAGCCCCCGAGGACAGGGCCAGGAATATATCCACTACAGACGGGTCAAAGGTCAGAGGGGAGGCGAGAAAAACAACATCGTCTGCGCTCATCTGGAACAGAGATCTGAGCAGAGAAACACGCCGCTTCTTTATTTCACATCCGCTCCTCGGAAGTAAGAAGAAAAGCAGCCGAACGGACCTCAGATGCAGGATATTGGGGACGATGCACCGGTGGGGGACCCTCACGGTTTTGGGAGGACCCGTCGTTCCGGACGTGTGCAGGACGTACGCCAGGCCTGGGCGCCCGGAGTCCTTCGGGGGAACAGTTTCATCAGAGGGGTCGCAGCCGCCCGCTCTCCGAGGTCCGTCCTCGCCGACTGGACGGGGCTCGACGTGCATCAGGGTCAACCTGAAGCGGGGCAGCTCCACGCAAACCTCCACAGGGACGTGATCGACCAGAGCCTCCCGAAATCGCTAAACGGGAGAGTAGAGGAGGATAAGAGTTTATATTCAAATAGAAAAAGACTTTAGTGAAAATAATATTTGCTATAAGCGTCTTACTTCTATAGAAAAAAAATAGGTTTCTACAAATTAAAATTTTAATGTATTTTGAGAGGATTTTTTATTCTAAGTCTTGTTTTTTACAACGCAGAAAATCATGTTGAATTCTGGGTAAAAAAAAAATTTAAAAAATCCAATCCTGCAGAAACCACATAGTCACATCTCCATATTGTATTTTTCAGGGCACAAAAGCTTTTGTTTATTTTTTGATTCTGTGCTCTGACTTTTCTAATGTCGCTCTGGGCCAGAACCCCAATCTTCACTGATTACATGTACAGTTATCACTTAATGTGACACAATTAGTAAAAGTTCGAGGGGTGTCAAATCGTTTGCAAAACTCAAATTAAAGTAATTAATCAACCTGCACAAGGTCCCGATTCACAGCGCAGTACTTGAGGCCACACTGACTCATTACTCTGGCAGTCAGAAGTCCTGGGGCCTCTGGGTCCAGCGGGACGTAGGCGGCAGAACTCTGCAGGATCCTGACGGACAATGTGGCGCAGTGAGGAAACAAAGCCTGAAACCCAGACGACCAGGAGACAAAAGTGGTCCCAACGTACCCCAGGATCCAGGCAGGGACCAGCAGGTCATCGCTGCAGTACAGGCCGACAGCGCCACCGCGAGGAGAACAGTTCTCCAGCAGAGCAGCGGAGAGATCCTCGGCGAGCTGGACCACCTCTCTGTAGAGCAGAGACCCGGGAGTCTCTCCCGAGCCGGGGTCGTACCGGACCGCCGCTCGGTCCGGGTGCAGAGAGGCTGCGGCGGACACCAGGTCCTGGAGGGTCCGAGCAGGCATTCCGATGAGGCGTTCACTGACCGCCTAATCATTCCTGTCCACTGGACGTACTGAGACTCTGACTGACAGCACTGATGTTTCTGTTTTCACATGGGAGGAGCGCTACCGGCGCGTTAAGATGACGCATGAATGGAGTGACGTCTTAACGTCAGGGTGCATTCAATTTCCTACTTGAAAGCTCGGACACTTTTGAACTTTTACCTCCTGTTCGGCGGCTGATAATAAATAATTAATAACAACGGACAAAGTCATTCTAGGGTTGTGTTTGGGTGTCAGAACTAGCAAAAGATTAAATAGCTTGTGTAACTATCCCAAACAACGACCATAAAATGTCTTAATCAAGCTCTAAATGAATACCAACCATCTGAAATTAAGTTTAAATGAAAGCAACCAAATATGTAGATTTTAACATAAACATTATAAAAGTCATTTATCTATATATGAGTCGTAACTGTTACAAAACAGTAGGTACCGATTGTCTTCAAAGGCAGCGCTTGTAAATTGTCCAATCACATTTCCTTTAAAACGTAAAGTAAAATTAAATAAGTGGCATTTTATCACTGACATTTATCAGCCTCAGCAGCAAAATATCATACAGTTTCTAATAATAAAATAAAACTCATATCTTTATGTTTAGCTTTATAATTTATTTAGGATCATTTTAGATCCTTAAACGTAAGTGTCGCAGTGCATTGAATTAAAGTTGTTTATCTCAATGTACTGCGGAGTGCAGTACATTTATGTCTTGTCTGAACATAAAAGACTTTTTGTTGTTGTTGTGAAATGCATTTAACTTGTACAAGTAGGCATGTACAAAATTCACAACTGCTGGAATATATTGCTTCCGTAAGAACATACCGGTGTTCCAGTCCATACCAGTAGGTGGCAGTAATATACCGCCCACCGCATCTAACGCCCAGAAAGAGGAGGAAGAAGAAGAAAATCAAATTAATAGCGCCTTTCTCCCTTTCTCTCTGTTACATTTTCATTTATTCTTTAAGCTTTCAGAAGGAAGTGTTTCTAACAGTCAGCATGGCCCAATCTATGCGGAAAAAGCTAGAAGCAAACACCGCCAAGTTTAAGAGGTCTCTGGACCGAATCGCTGAAAAGGTATGTTAGCGGAACAAGCTATTTATTTTTATTTTTTATTTTTACCGTCAGTTAACTTCAAAACATTGCAGAGGGGGTGTTCGCTAATATTTACCTTTCTTTAAACAGTATTCAAAACTCAAGGATATGGACGACGTGTTAGAGGTGGATATCAACCGAATTAGACTAAGAAGTAAGTGAACTTTTGCCTTCTGCCGCCTTGTTTTTTATTTAAAAATGTTCATTTTGAAGCCACCTACTGGTGACTTGCCAGTATTGCACGTCAGCTGAAATTTTTTAATTGCTTTGTGTCAAACTCAAGGCCCGCGGGCCAAATGTGGCCCGCAGTAGCTTTTTATGTGGCCCTCCAGACTCCAAATTACATCAATAAGTCCATCTAGCTTTTCAACAAATCTGCGAAACTCAAACAAAATTCACAGTCTACAAATTCCCACATTTTATTCCAGATTTTTACTGCAAATTTTTCTCAAAAACTTTGGGTTTAAGTGCATGCGGCCTCAGCTTTCCTAGATGGCAAATTATAGCCCATGGTCGATATGGTGATTAATAAAAAAGTCATGTTTAATATTATACATTAGCACAAAAATCATAAAAATTCCTTACAAATATTTTAAAATTAGGACCACAAATTATGATCCCCGAAATCAAAATCTATTGTTTCGATTGCAAAAAACACACAAAATAATCACAAAATCCTGGATGGACTGATCAGTGTGAAAAGATCTTCAATATTATTTAATTTTAAGAAACACTTACTGAATACTGAAACAGCTATGTATTGGCATTTTAACTGTTTAATGGGTTTTATCAATACATTCTGGCTGCACCGGCCCTTGAAGAACATTCAGATTTTTGATAAAAACAAAAATGAGTTTGACATCCCTGGCTTAAGGCTTTGCACAGATTACATTAAAATTTGGCAAATCGCTGTAAGAACGGTTTATTGCTAATACGATTTTATTAACTATTTTGGTTTTGTTTTCTTGCCATTGTGCAGCTCTTTCAAAGTATTTAGAACAGTCCAGAGACCACCTCGAAAAATCAGCCTCAAAGGTTTGTTATTTAGTCATTCATTAAATAAATGCATGAGGTGTGTTTATTAAAGCTAAATATAAAATTTGACTTCTACATGCATCCCCTCCTTAGAGCCAGGGAGATATAAGAGATCTCTCCTTAAACTGTAAGTATACGTGCCCCAATATGAAACCAGTAAATAAACTTTTTATTTTCTGTGGTTTGTATTAAACTTTTTTTTTTCTTTCTTTGTAGCAAGTGTCACGGCACATTCTGAGGTAAATATAATGGGTAAATAGTTGATATTTAAGGTAAAAATATCTGCTATGGCTTAATTTGATAAGTGTTTTTCTTGATAGTTAAATTTGTCTTGTGAAGCTGATGAAGTGAAGAACGGCAGTGAACATGCTAATGAGGATAGCGGTAAGGAGACAAAAAGTCACAACAGTTTCTTTACAGTGCATTGTTGAAGTGTTAATATCTGGAGAATTACTCATAAGAATCATTGATTTCTAAAATAATCATTCGTTTCAGCCCTAGTTTAAAATTTTTTCTTCTACTTAATGCACAGCTTTCTCTTGGTCTATCTTATAAGATCCCAATAAAATACTTTGAAGTTTGTGACTGTAATTTAATTACCCATGCAGAAGTTCAAAAAGTGTCAATATTTTCTAAAGTACTGTGATGCTCTCTTGTTCTAACGTAGCTAATGTTTGGTTTCTGTGCTAACATCCAGCAGAGGGAACTCTCAAGTCATTAGATGAGACATGGAGGAACCCGTCAGAGCACGAGCTCCTGCCAGAGGACCAAGACGAAGAGCTGCAGATGTCTCTGAGCAGTCGGTCCAACTCCCTGGCTGAGCTCTACCCAACGATGGTTAGTCGGATAGAAAGAGCTTGGCATCGACAGACCGTCTCCACATCCGCCAGCTCCGTGCTGAGGCGGTACCGCCGGTGGAGGCAGAAGTCTAGGAGACTCAACGCCACCTTTGACATCACAACGAGACCCAATGATACCCACCTGAAACCGTCGGCCAGTAAGAGGCTGCTCAGAGAGGACTCGGGCAGACCTGCAGAGAGAATGTGGACTGAGACGATACCTCGTCCTGTACCCTCGACACTGGCGAGCCTACGTTCTGGACGACAGTCTCCTGGCAGGGAGAGGGGATTGCAGATCGGGGACATCCCACATACCATCAGGGTAATGGACTTCTCTGACTCCGCTAAGCCACAAGAGTTGTCATGGAACAAGGCTTCCACTGTGTCTGAGTATTCCCCTCGTAAACAAACCCACCTTGCTGATCATATCCCCATCAACACCTCATCAGCTCCTTTCAGCAATGCCAAATCATCCCCAGATTCGTCCTTCAGGCTTAGGAGACTTTCTGTTTCTTCAGACCGAGCAGAGGTCTCAGCAGCAGAAAGTCTCTCTGTGCCAGAGAGGACTGATATCTACAGAACCTCGGCTTGGCACAGTCCCTTCAAGGCAAGAACAGCTAGTGGCCTCTGTCGGTCTCCTCTTGCATTTTCCAGAAGAAATTACGAGGATTGGTCAAGAGAACCGATGCAACCTAGATCACTCTCCACTTCCATGTCTTCTCCTTCCAAGAGGCCTGTTGTGCTGGTGAAGAAGGTTGATCCCCAAGACTCCACTCAGTCACCCCGACAACGGCCCGTCTTGCCTCCGCCAGCCCGGGGGGAGACTAGCCACCGCGGGTTCAGACGGAACCTCTCCTACGACTCTTCTCCGCCACGCCACGCCTACCAACTGTCAAAGAAAGTCGAGGAGGACTACCTGAGGGTTTACCACAAGTTTGTGTGCCAGAACAAATCGGCTCCCTTCGACGCCCTTCCTTGCCGTCTGTGTGGAAGGAGCTCTGAAGCCGGGAGGACCACGTCGTTGGCAGCACTCGCCTTGTCGCCCCACCGCTCCATCCTGAGGAAGCGCCACAGGGAGGAGAGGTGTGACGGCCACCCGCAGTCCAAACGCCTCAGGTACGAGAACTACGCCTACTCCCCGGGGTCAAAGCGTCGCAGCAATGAGATGCTGAGACGCTGGCAGTCGCCCAGCGCCGTCCCTTACAGCCCCAGTAAACCCAGATACCAGGAGTCTACAGCGTACCTGGAGGACTGGATGGACCGGCACCAGCCTCTCTTCTCTTCTCCCGGTAAGCCCCAGTTGGGATCCAGCAGGTAATACAGGCACCGTAAATCTGAAAGCGTTGGCTGGTATTTAACTTTTATTAAAAACATTTTTTTTTTTTTTTGCATAAAATTGTCACTATGTTGTGATAGTGTGAGGCAGATAAACTTAAAATTTTAGTTCCTCTGTTTTTTCCCAGGGTTATTTGCAGAAATATATCACTGTCATAAACAACCAAACAGAGCAGAGAGGAGGGTCCTAGTGCTGTTAATCACCTTGTGTTTGCATTGCTCACACCCCGCCTCCTTGTTGCTAAAACTAGTTAGCATAGCCACTGATAACAGATCAAGTTTTCCTGTAACAGTAAGTTGTTTCTCTGCCATTAGGGAGAGAAACAATTGAGAAGCATATACACAAAGTTGTACATGCTGTGCAGCGTTTTCCTGGTTCTGATTGTGAAATGTGCTTTTCTGCAGTGAGAAGAGACTAAGGATTTTTTTTTTTTTTTTTTTTTTACAGATTAACTGTCTATCATACGGTCAGGACATGGTGAAATTTTTAACAAATTTGTAAAAAAAAAAAAAACAACTTTTTTTTTTTCTAAAAGTGAAATACTCCAGCTTCAAATATAAAAAGGGGAGCTTACCTGGCTAAGGAGGTAAAGAACTGATCTGTACAGTGGTTCAAAATCCCCATTCAGATTAAATTTAATGTTTTATTAAGTCTAAAATCAGTGCAGCCATCTCAATAAAATTTTAGAGCACTTGCTGCTGCTGACAGTTTTCAGTTGCTGTGAGCCATAAAACAAACAGACATTTAAAGCAAGATGGTCACCAATGAATCTGAAGTAATAAATTAACTTGGTTTTCTAAACTGATGCACTTATATGTGTTGAAATCACTTTTTCTGCCTCTCAATAGGTCGACTTGAGAATGATGCATGTGACGGCTTCTCTCCCAGGTGATTTAAGTCCTTTGCCAGATGTTCAGCTATTCCCTCATCTCTACATCTTAATCACCAGCTTTGCTTTTTCAACAGAAACTGGAGATAAATCAAGACGACCAAGAAACTACATTTGGTCCTGTGCAGAAGAACTGTTTTCAGTTCCAGATAATTATGTTTTTAGAGCGGCTGGGATTTGTAGTGTGGATTTTATAGCAGTCTGTTCTTGTTCTTTTTGGATCATAGTTGAATCTAAAGCATTCTGAATCCTTACTGCTAATTGATTATTACCCATATAGTATATACTCATTGTTCTTGTTTTTATGTTTGCCTTTATTAAAGTTCCAAAAAGTACGGAGTTGGCAAAAAGAATAAATTCAATTTAAAGACATCGAGTAAGAGTTTAATATTTTTGGTCTCCAGTTGTGTTTCTTACACATTTTAATGTTCCGATATAAAAATGCTTGGTATACAAAGGTTTTTTTTCTAAACACATTTGATGTTTAAACATACAAAGGAAACAAATATACATAGTTATTAGTGTGCTTAGAAAATTAATCACACATCCATTGAGTTAGGAAAAGAAAAGTAGTGTTATAAAGCTTAACCAACAGCAGCATTTTGTCACTTTTCTAAATTAGTGGTGAGAGTCATTTTTTTTAACCAAAAGATGATTTAGGGAAAAAAAAAAAAAAAAACATTGGCAAAAAATTACGTAGACCATTATTTTAGGAAGGTGACGATTTTTAAACAGTTTAAAGTTGCGAGCAGAGACTGCAGAATGCCTGCGCCGTAGTTGTGGAACCGTTTCTTTACTTCAGATGGCAGGACTGAGTCCCTCCACTATACTGCTGCTACTGTCCCAGTTACCACTCCAGTTCTACTGGATATTTCCCAGTTAGACAGGCGGTGCAGTGGCCTACTTCCTTGTAGGAACTGACATTCTCCTTCTGGAAGGAGGAGATTCCTTCCTGGACAGCAGAGACGAGTCCCTCCACGGTCAGATACTCGACGCTGTCGGCGCCTGCACAGCAGAACCAGCACAAGCAGAGACGAACATTTTCAGGTTTAAACAGGTTCATGTGTTTAAAAAAACAAATGTACCTTATGCATATTAAGCCTTACCAATATAACCAGCAATATCCTTAAACTCTGGCTTGTTGGCAATGAGCTCCTCTTTGGTTGGGATGTTGATGCCCATGTAGCAGGGGAACTTGATGGGTGGAGACGCCACCCTGATGTGAACCTGTACAGCCAAGGGTCTTCAATCACTATCGCAGTTTTGTTTATGTCAATCATTAAACACTGAAGTTAATGTAAAAGTAGTGAGTACTAGTTTTATTAGTGATTGTTTTTTACTTCAAACTTTAATTATCTGTTAAATTCTAGTTATAAAACATGACATTCTTTGTGTATTGCCGTCTATAGAATGAAACGTCATGTCTCAGAGACTGCACAGAAACGGTAAAAAATAAATAAATTGCCTTTTTTTATTGAAATAGAGATCAATTTATGTGTGATTTTAGTGTAATAGAACAGTTCTGTCTGGACTGCATTTGCAGTCCAGACAGAACTGGACTGCAAATGCTGAGGCTAGAAATTACAGCCTCAGCATGTAATTTCTAGCTTTTTAATTATTCTATATGTGGGGATTACAAAAAGTTAGCATGGTTAGTCTATCAAATGTGCTGTAGAAAGAACACACAATCCACCCAGCACTGTAACACAATTGTTTTCAACTTTTTTTTTTCTAGCAGATAAACTCGTGCAAGTTACTGCAGTATGTAACTTTAAAAAAAAAAGTTTTACGTTTGTTAAAACTGGCACTATGTCATCACAATATGTTATGAGAAACATAACATGGTGAAGAAAAAATAAATTAATCAAGCTCCTCTGCCTTCTAGAAACAGCCAATCAGAGCCTGAAAAAAAGTTTGTATTTAGCTAAGTTTATTTACCTTAAAATTGTTTACAGAACAAGTGTAAAACCACTAAAATCATACTGAGCTAAAAAACAAAAATGTGAATAAAAATTATCCACACTTTAACTTGTTATGTCATTTTATTATAATTTCCTTAGATTTATTTATTTCACAACTTTAAAAAGGTCTTAAAAATAGCTTAATTAAAACAAACAGAAATTACAATAACAGAGACAAGCTGCTAACACTTCACTGCATACATCTCCACCGAGCTAGCATTAGCTGCAAATGTCAGACCAAAATAAATAGAATACAAACTAAACAAACACTATAAACTCATCTGCATCACACCCTAGAAGTTCCTCCAACTACAAAAAACCAACCTCTGTCGCTCCAGCTTCCCGCAGCAGCTTAATGATGGGGGAGATGGTGTTGCCCCTGACGATGGAGTCATCAATAAGCACCACTCGTTTCCCTGCGAAGTTGTCGGTCAGCACCCCAAACTTCTTGGCCACTCCCAGCTGTCTCAGGCGGGTATTTGGCTGAATGAACGTTCTTCCCACATAGCGGTTCTTGCACAGAACCTCCGTGTACGGGAGGCCGGACTGGGAGAAGGGTGACAGGGAGATATTATTGTGAGTGTTGATGTTTTTCCATCTTTGAGCAGATGAGTCGAGGACTGACCTGCTGAGCGTAGCCCAGAGCAGCAGGGGTGGCGGACTCCGGCACCGTGCTGACCAGGTCTACGTCTGTCGGAGCTTCGATGGCTAACTGGCGGCCGCAGCGCTGCCTCACGGTATACACCATCTGCCCTGTGGTGCGGTAACATCCGGTCACTATACAGCGGCTGCATTTCCATAACAAATGTGCGCAAAAGGTTTTCGATATTTCGCTAATGTCGACAAAACTCAATTTCAGAAATATTCATACCTTCAAAAATGGAGTCTGGTCTGGCAAAATAAACGTATTCAAAGATGCAGAAGGCGGGCAGGTCTCCTTCAGGGCGAGGAACTACGCTTAGAGATTTCACTCCAAACCTGGATATCTGAACAATTTCTCCTGGTAAGACTTCCCTGTAATACCTGAGATGGACATGGCAATGTTAGATACTAATACAGACTAGAGTTATGGACATGTGGAGAAACATTAAAAGCAACAAAGATTACTTTGCTCCGATGGACTGGAAGCTGCAGGACTCTGATGACACAACCCATCCCTCAGTGTCCTCTTCTCCTGCACCTAACCAGGGAGCAAAGGGTCAAGTTAATCATCTACCAGCAGCGACCTGACCTCTGACAAAATCATATCCCAGGGTGCTGAACCTCTTGTGAGGCTCCCTGTTTGTAAGAAAATGAGTTCAGAGGGGAAAAACATGGACAACATGAACAAAATACGGATCCAATGTCTTTATTAAAGATCTTCATCTAGCTTCCCATGAGCCAGGACTAACCCTTCAGTTCTCCTAGTTTCACAACACAATTAAAGTAATATTCTAAACAAGTGAAAATCAAACAGCAAAAACGACTCAAATACCTGGACTGTGTAGCCTAGAGATGGGAACAAGCCTTCCTATAGAGAGGGGCCGGTTCCCGTACGGATCACGCACCGCGTAGATGACATCTTTGAACATGATCAGCAGCGAGTAAGAGGTGGGTGTTTCCGTCATGAGGTTTTTAATTCTGCAATAGAAGAAAACTAAAATTCAGGTAAGGAAATAATGCAAGGAGGTGCTTTTCTGAGGCATCCAGACTTGGTAGTCACCTGGCAACCCAGTCAGGGGTGTCCAGCTCCTCCATGGGCGGAGTCAGAGCCAGCAGCTGTGTGATGAGCTCGCTGTCTGAGCCGGTGGAGAGACCAACTCCATGGCGCATTACCTGTACCACAAAGTTAAGACTAGGACCATTACAAAACGTGCTCAAAGCTGCTGTTCTGATAGCCGTTAAAAGGGCAGTATTAAATGTTTTTCAGATACATAGAATCACAATCAAGTAATTATGTTATAAAAATGCTACATATATAAAACATGATTTAAAAGAAATTTTACTTTGTAATTTACTGCCTTAACATTGGGCCTTTGTCTCCTTAAGAAACGCCTGCTCTTTCTGGAACGCCGTCTCCAAGATGTCATCACAACATGGCGCCTCTATTAACCCTTTAACAACGTTTTTGCCAGTGTTTCACTCAGAAGTAAAAAGCATAATGAGTTCAGTAGATGTCCAGTTCCAGCAGGTGTCTGCTAATTGCTGCTGACTAGTCTGAAGGAGCTGAGTGGGGGAGCCGTGGGGCAGAACTGCTCTAACACAGAAAGTAAAAAAAAAAAAAAAAACCCAGGAGCTTCATCTTTGAAGGCTCCTGGTGTTTTGTACAGCTGAATGGTCGCCATGTTAGATTGAAAGATTTCTCAACATGCATGAAGAAATCAAAGCAATGCTTTAGGTATGGTTTTGATGACTTATAATATAACATGACATAAAGCTCAAAAATGTAAATTTTTGAGCTTTAAAAATTAAAGCTCAAAATTATGGGCAGTATTGCCCATAATCATCATAAAATTATGATTATGGGCACTATTGCCCATTGATTATTAATAAAGCATAATTGGTGTAACACCGATTATGTCAACTGGAGTTGACCAGCTCATCATTGTGCGCCACAGCGATCCTGCCGTGGTGCACAAAAAACTTTATTGAGCCCCAAGAGGAATGTGCTAGTTGTCAAACTAAAAACTTAATCTCAGACTGAGGTCTCTGTGAATGCAGTGGCTACAAACAACTATTGAGCTGGAATAAAACCAGTAAATAAGCAAAAAAATGTGAAAGAAAATTATATTTATGTCTGAAGCATAAATACTAATCACAAATAACATATAATGCTCGTCCTCACCTTTTTCCTTAAGGCACGGGAGTTGACCAGCTCTCCATTGTGCGCCACAGCGATCCTGCCGTGCAGAGTGTCGACCACAAAGGGCTGGCAGTTCTGCAGCTCCGAGAACCCGGTTGTTGAGTAGCGCGTGTGGCAGATGCCAAGGTTCCCATAGCGCAGTTGGAGCAGAGCCTCTGGGGGGAAAGCGGTGCCCACTAATCCCATGCCCTGAGAAATGCCGAGAGAGATCATTGTTTGAAATCAGATGGTGATTCGAGTGAGAAAGGGCCTCGAAACAAACCAGGAGAAGCCCGAGTGGCCATTGACGTGATTCAGGGTAAAGTGTTTACGTGTAAACCAAACGTGAGGTGTGTGATATGAGTAAACGTTTGATACGTGTGTGAATTAACTCGTTCACCTTGTGGCTTGTGTATGTAGGAGGACTGGCTCCATTGCTTGTGACAATCCCAGCACTTTCCTGACCTCTGAGGAAACAAAAACAAAATTGTCAATTTTGCTAAGATGGAATCCTGATAAAAGATTCCAACTGGACAAGACTGGACATGCTCCAACAAACTCAGCTTTGATAATGCGCCTTGAGGCGGTTCAAACCGGTTTGATTTAAGCAATGAAGAAGAAAAGAGGAACCAGAGCTGGAGGAGGGGACACACACACAAAAAAACAGAACAAAGGAGCTTCTCATTTGTGGAGCTGCCATTCATGGAGAATCGTCTTGCTGCAGTTTCAGTCCATTTCACCAAGCTGCTTCTCAGATTACACTTGATCCCGCCCCCTCTGCACAGAGCTTAAGCCAGTGGTGAGGCTGCTTTTCAGCACGTAGGCGTTGCTCTCAGGCTTAACCGCCTGGTTGCCTAGGGAACCGGGCAGCAGAGACAAAAAAAAAAAACAAAAAAAAGATAGAAAGGGGGGGTTGAGGAAACGAAAACGTTTCCAGGTCAGCTCGAAACATGGAGAGAGGAACAGAGAGACAAAGAGGGCCAGACAGGGAGGTGGTGGTTGAGGAGCATGGCTCGCCGGAGAGGCCGTGGGGGGAAGCAGAGGTGCTGGCTCTCGTGTCAGTGTGGGATGAGGTTGGAGCTCAGGACGGCGCAGAGGGCAGGGGCACGTTCGAGTTGATTTCAGAGCGGCTGAGGCGGCTCAGCGTCGCACGCGGCTGGAGGGAGTGTCAGGCTAAGAGCAGGAGTCTGGGACTTCAGAGCAGGAGGGCTGACGCGGCCGCGGGCACGTCAGCCGGCTTTGCCCCGGCACTGGATGGAAGGCCGGTGGAGGCCATCTACATTTCCTCAGTCTCAGTGCCAATGAATGAAGGTAAATCTGGGGTTAGCGCAAACCGTAGCACAGCCTAAAACGTTCCGCTTTGCTTAAAGAGCAAGCATGTTATACAAGTTTTGTTTGTTTTGTTTTCTGCCTGCTTGCTCTAAAAGCTAAATTATTTCCCCAAATCAATAAAAAAGTTTTAACAAATGTAAAAGTAGAGATGCACTGATTTAGAAAATTCTAGATTGGGTATCAGTGACAATGTGCTCGATATATAAGGGCAGATCTATTCAGTCTAATTCTATGCTTTTTGCTCATGGTTTTTTTATTTTGCATTATGTTAAGAATTCCTAGTTGCACTTTCAAAGAAAGTTTGTTGCAGTTTATTTTTACATGTTTGACCAAGATAGTCAACCTATTGTTTTTATTTATTTTACATTAGGCTGTTGTAGTCCTAATTGAATCGACTGAACAACTTCAAAGTTGTGCTGTTTTTACTTGTTTAACAAAGCTTGGGAGGGTATTGCTGTATTTAAATGTGCTGTACTGGTGCAGAGTCATCAAATATATTTGTAACTCAGTACAAGTATGTTTTATGTTTACAAAATAGAAACTTTTTAAGTCAGTTCAGTAAAACCAAACCTAAGATATATAGGCAATGAAAAAAGTGGATTGGTTCATCCCTAGATAAAAATGTCTATGTCTGTAGGAATAAAGGCGAGAATGCATCCCAGTCTTCCTCTGACGCCAAATGCGACCGAAGAAGGCGGCCGCCACTGGACTGACGACGAGGTGCGGGCGCTTCTGTGCGTCTGGGCCGACAGCAGCGTCCGCGAGCGCCTGAAGAGCACGCTGCGCAACAAGTGCATCTTCCAGGAGATGGCCCGCCAGATGCAGAGGAAGTTCGGGGTGGTGCGCAACTGGAAGCAGTGTCGGACCAAATACAAGAACTTGAAGTACGACTACAAGACGGCAAAGAGTGCCCACGCCGCCGCGGGCAGCGGAGCCGGGGGCCCTGGGAGGTATATGAAGTTTTTTGAAGAGGTGGAAGCCATCTTGCTCGACCAGGGACTGGAGAATGGGACAGAGGAGATGCAAAAGAGACTATACAATGTAGACGCGACGGTGGGCCAGCTACAGACGGCGCCGTGCAACACGAGATCCATCACGACGTCAGACAACGAGATAATCATTGAGATTGAAGATGGTGGGCGATTCTGATGGATTACACACCATACATTCGAATTCAGGAAAATTAATTTTTCTACATTATATTTTCAGACGACAACAGTGATGATTATGATTTTGATGGAGACATAGAAGCACAATGGAGAGGCACAGGTATGATATAATGTTTCAATCTAATTCACTGTGTAACATATGGAAAATGTTTATATTTCTCACCTTCATTCATCTTCACATTACCTAAAAGTTTGTATTTGTTCAAAATGCAACATCCACTTGTGTGATAAATCCAACCGTTTGTTCATTTGTGTATTCGTTGTTCTCCATAACGTATTGCGTCTCTCAATCGTCTTGTTTGTCCATTGAACATTTATCAATCAATGTTCATTCATTTCCATCGTCTGTTAATTAATCCATGCAATGGATCCATCCAGTGTCAATTTATCCATCCAACAATATTCCATCATGACTGAAACAGTAAATAAGATTAATTGTGATGACTCGATTCTTGAAGTAATTGTCATCTAATTTAGTAAATTGATTATAATTAACTGGAGTATTCAGACTCTGCTTAGAAAGGAGTCAAAGCTAACGTTAAGCCAAAACTGTAAAATATATACAATTTGTATTTAAGATAAAATTTCTTTCTTTGTAAATATGTTTTAAAGAGGAAGGAGGTAAAACATATTTAACATAAATAACTTCAGATTGAGTAAAAAAATAAATAAATCTCCTTTTAAGCACCTTTTGCTTTAATCAACAGATCAGCCCTGTTGTGTTGATGTTAAAAGTATTTTTTTTGGTTCAGATGCATCCTTTCCTACAAATGACCAAACGGTCAATAAAGGAATTCTGTGATTGCATTTAGGGGATAAAATGTCTTCTATTATTAAAAATAACAAAAAAAGAAAGCAATTTGGGTGCTTATTTTTTAAAATATTGTATAAAATAAGCTTAAGTGACAATATTTTTAAAAAATTAATCAATTACTAAAATCATTGTTAGCTGCAGTGCTACATCCAGCCTCGTTCATTATCCAGTTCCATATTCACAGCATCCCTTTGTATCTGCCATAAATTTTTGACTTATACAATGACGTTGGGTAGAAACGTCAATGAGGATTTTGGAATCCTCCAAAATTATGACATTTTAACATAGCAAAATGTGCAAGAACTCTGGATCAAAGAGATTTTTGATCCTCTATTCTTCTGCACCACAGAGGCCCATTTGACACAAGCAGACTCTCCGAGCTCTGACCAGTTCCACGTGGTAACGGTGTCGGACACTGGCCGGAACTGGAGCGACCAGGAGGTGCAAGCTCTCATCCAGGTGTGGTCCGACGAACGCGTGTGCAAGCAACTGGAGAGCTCGACCAGAAAGAGGGACATCTTTGTCCAGATCTCCAACCGGCTCATGCAGCAAGGCATCGAGCGCGACTGGAAGCAGTGCCACACCAAGTACAAAAACCTCAAGTACCTCTACCGGTCCCTTCAGAGGAGCAAGACGGATGAAGCCGAGCGGAAGCGCCTCATGAGATTTTATGATGAAGTGGACGCCATCATGACGCACGCCCCAAACGGCTCGCTACGCGGCAGGGGGGCTGCTGACGCCTCACATTCGGGCCCACTCCCAGTCTTGCAGATTTGTGAGGAAAACCGTCGGGTTGACGTTTGTTTAGCAAAGTCAAGCAGAGGAGCAGCAGTGAAGGAGAAAATCTGTCGTAGTGACTCTGGCCTAGTCACAGACACCGATGATGCGAGGCTGCGAGAAATCAGGGAGCATCAGTCGGATCAACATCACACCCTAAAGAGTGAGCTGGTCATAATTTGTCTAAATACTATCAACAGACCTTTAGTTCTTTAGCTAAACAAGAAAAAGGGACTTAAAACAACCCTAAACACGAGGCTGCGCTTTACCCTCAATACCTTTATCAGTTTTAGAATAAAATGTCAGTACTGCATTGCTTTAATAAAATAATACACAATAGTGTAAAATAGGATCGGTAGAGTTTGGATTTTTATCTACAAAGTAAAAGTCCAAACAATTTCTGAAGAAATTTAAATGGGGACTGTCAAAGTGAACCAAATCTGAGATTGTAAATAAGAATTAGGTTCAGTGAGTTTAATCACGTAAGCCTTAAAAAGTTGAAAATAAACAGTCTGTCTTTGTTAAATGTCATGAAAATGTCAAGTCAAGACATAGTCCCTAAACTAGCATCTTGACCACCAGTAATATTATCCATGTGCAATGCAAACAGCAGTGCACATGCTAAAGTAAGCTACAATGCATAGTCCTTACAATGCAAAGGACTACAATGTAGTCAATAGCATTTGGGGTATCATTAGCATGCTGACTAACACCGACTTACTCCATTCATTACATACAGTTTAGCTTTTATATCAAAATGAGCTAAAATGTTAATGTGATAAGGACATTTCCTAGCATATTAACTTACAGTAACATATTCAATTGAGTAATGAGTGTAAAAGCTAAAATGTGCAAAAATGCTAATATTAACTGAAACACTTCTATTATCACTATTTACTAATATTAATAACTTACTACCTTCATTATCGTAAGGTTAGCTAAAATGCTAATTTTGAATATAAATCATGAGGTAGTAGTCCAAACATATCCCCAATTTTAAGACCTAAAATTGTGCACCAACTTCTTTAAACATCTTGCAGTATCAATATCCTGAAAAGCACGAAAAAAAAAAACATTAAAAAAAAAGGATTAAGTTGCTGAGTTTATTTCCTCACTGTTTTTTGCTGCATGGTATTTGCAGGCCCCTCTGAGTCTCTGGTGGGAAAAGACTTCAACTTCCCAGCAAACAGAGGAATGAAGAGAAAAGCTGTGGATCCAGGTTTTTAAAAATCACTCAATTCTCTCATCACTGAGCATGTCCCATGATGTCTCGAAATGAGCGAGGGCTCTGTCCCGTGATTTGATAACAAGATGAGAATATAATTGTAGCAACAAAGAAAAAAACACAAAAAAACCCCAAATAAAAGACACGCACAATGCCAGATTAGGTCAACTGTGACGCAAACTACGTTTGAAGGCCAGTAATGACATCACAGCATGCCGATGTTTTTACTTTCAGACTCCACATACCAGAAACCAGCGAAACTACTGAATGCAGGCCGTGCTCAGGTGGAGGCACAGTGCAAAGAGGAGCAGGAGCATGTTCCCATAATAAAGATCAAATCCGTGTGCTCCATGGCCCACTCTAATCCACCCCTGAAAACACAGGTAATCATTAGAAAGCAGTGTCACCTACAGTAAAAAAAAACCAAACAAACTTCTCGAGCGTTACAGACTGATAATTCAAATAGAAAGTGTGTTAATTCCTATTTTCCTGACTTGATGCCGCAGTGGCATCAAGTCAGACTTACTATGAAGCAGAGTTTTTTAATACATAGCACACCTTGACTTTCTGTTTCTGTCACAGAAAAAGGTCTATGTCACTTACATATAATAAAAAAAAAGTCATTATTATTTCTTTAACATTTTATGTGTTAATCATGAACTAATTTTTATTTTCTCTTCTTTTTGAGATGAAATCAAACTAAGTGGCCAATATGTTCTTAGAAACTTGTTAGAAATGAACTAATGACATTTTTAAAAAAAACAAAAAAACATTGAATTTCATCAATTAATTTATCAAACATAGACAAACCCTGCCAATCCTGCAGTTTTCTTTGTGTGAATTGCATCACACATGTTGACCTGGTTACATGAAATTAGGAAACTCTTTTGTAGAATAAATTTCAAATTGATAAATGTGAAAATTAACATGAGAAAATTTTAAAAATGAGCTCAATACTGATCAGTTGCCTTGTGTGACGTCACCAGAGGCAAGCGCACCTGGATGTTTGTTGTTGGGAGGACAGACTCTACATTGCTTAAATAGCGACTCCCGGCAAAATAAAATTTGGCATGTTGTGCAGTATGCGAAAACCTAAATATAAAGTGGCTTTATTGGCTTTTAAAAGAAAGAAGTCCGAGTAGTAACTTTAAATGTTTTACAGCACAAATTTCGCATAGTTTCTACTTAGAAATATCGAGTGGACTCAAAACGTCACACAGAAACTCTAACGCAAGTAATAGTAAATTTTAAATGTGTAAAATGTTTACAGGTTTGAGTTTAATTAAGCTCGTGACAAAATAGTTCGGGTAACCGTGGCAGCATTATTAATTATTATTATTATTATTATTATTTTCTCCTGAACTTGACACTGGAGAGAAGCCAGTCAAGAGAAAGAGCCGTTAGCCAAAACATTGTTACTTCACGACGCTTACCTGTGCTGTAACGCCACCAGTCCCAGAGTGAGAACCTGAGCCACCTCCAGCTGCGTGGGCCACTCTCCGGCAGCCACGCAGCCGAAAACCCCGCACTCCTCCCCAATACCGGACTCCTCAAACTCCATGCTGGCCCCGGCGCTGTGAGTCCAACGGCTACCCCGTTAACCCGAACGGAGGGTCTCGTGCTTAACTGCCGCGGAGCGAAGCAGCGTGCGCGTGCACGTTACACTGTTGAGTGAACACGTGCTTTGTGTGACACAACGTGGCGAACAAAAACAGGTCAGCTGACACCGTTTATAACTCGCCTTCACGAGCCAGAAACACACTAATTCAATCAAGGGTAAGAAAAAAAAGGTTGAGACGGTTTTCGCCGAAGAACCAAGACGTCCTGACTCTTATCATGAATGAATAAACCGGAATTTGATCACAAACACAAGCGTTTGTACTGCTGTCTCGTGTTGATCTGGCTTTCGACAGATCGATTCTCTTATCGAACTTAAAAATGGTGGCACTCCAAAGTTTTTCTCCTTAAAATTATGTGCTGGAGCATCCTGAACCCACGTGGTTGCAAAACGCTGCTGTGATTGGCAGAGGGAGTCTGTGGAAAGCTGTGATTGGCTGTCAGTGAACGTAAGACGGGGCTCGGTTTCCTCTCCTCTCCTGCTGCATGCCTCCACGCCTCCCTGTTGCTGCTCCTGACAACTTTCTTTGGCTTGTACTCTAGGACAGTTTGGGACCGAGCAACGCGATGGCTTCCAGCACAGGTACTGCACGAAAAAATAAAATAAAATCAACTCACGCTTTAGTAATCAAACGCAACCTGCCTGATTTCTCTTTTCGTTGTGCGCTGTTGTGCGTGATTTCCAGAGTTGAACATCGGCCAGAAGCTGAGTGAGGGGAAGACAAAGCAGATTTTCGAGCTGACGGACCAGCCGGGGCTGGTCCTGGTGCAGTCCAAAGACCAGATCACCGCTGGGAATGCAGCGAGGAAGGATCAGATGGAGGGAAAGGCCGCCATCGCCAATAAGACGACTTGCTGCGTGTTCAAACTTCTCCAGGAATCTGGTGAGGACTTGGTGACGTTTGTGAACCCAAAGGTGTTGGTGCTGCAGGTTGCTGCGTGAGCTGATCCAGATGTGTCACATTTGCCCTCAAGCAAGTTTCACACAAATTCCTCAAGATATATTTTAGACTTATGCCCATTATTCCTACCAGAAAACTGACATATTTGGGACCTGTCACGATAATATATTTAGCTTGACGATAAATTGTCACATAATTTATTGCAATACACAATGATATTGTTGTTTAGAGACTATTTTCAAGTAATATAATGGTGGTGGCATAAGAATGCAAAGGCAGATGCTCAAAAATCAATAAAATTATAATGAACATTTAGTAATAGAGCTGGAAGACATTTTATATACCTAAAATAGATAAGTAAATGAAATCAATTATGAAGTTTTTGTAGACAAAGTTTATTCAAAAAAGGGCTGGTTGATACCAATGCACCAGACTGAAGAAACAATAAATTATGCAAATAGAAATTATTGAGTTTGTTTTAATTTTTCAAGCAATTTATTGATTTAGTCTTATTAGAAGCTTAGTACTGATTGACATGAATGCTGGTGTGACCCGATTGGAAAGACCAGAGATCAGTAAGGTGACAACTAAGGACAAAAAAAGACCACATTTTACCTGTTTGCCATGAGGTAACCTCAGGAGTTTGCTATCTGTACAGACAAGGTCCACCTATGAATGACTTCATCTCCAAATCACTCGTTTTCTCTGCCTTTATGCAGACGTAAGTGGCTAATTTGCTGCCATGTGCCTCTTCCGTCTGGTGTGTGTAAATCAAGCGGCAGCCGGGTCCATCTTGTGACCTACTTCTCATAATTCACCAGAACCGGCCCAGTCACGTCATAATTAAGCAGAATTCCATTGAGGGATGAATAAGATAAGATAATTTTATTAGTCTCCCATAGGAGAAATTTATCTTGAAAGCAGGGGCAAAACTGCAAACTGCATTTGTTCGCTCATATAGCTACTGATGTGTCCAAGTTTTGGTGAATTTGGACATTAAGAAATGTCTGGAACTCTTTCAAAAACCTGGAATACATTTCTAAAGTCCAAGGCTGGGATTAAGCTTGAGTCTTTACATCTGTCTTGTTTTGCAGGCATTAAGACTGCCTTTGTGCAGCAGCATTCAGAGACGGCGTTCATCGCTGCCCACTGTGAGATGATTCCCATTGAGTGGGTGTGTCGCAGAGTGGCGACTGGGTCCTTTCTGAAGAGAAACCCAGGAGTCAAAGAGGGTTACCGCTTTGCCCCACTGAAGATGGAGATGTTCTTCAAAGTAAGCGCGAAGGCTCACGATGATTGAAATCGGCCGTCTATGAGCGCCGCGAATGACTGCTGTTCTCTTTAGGACGACGCCAACAACGATCCTCAGTGGTCCGAGGAGCAGGTGCTGGCGGCCAAGTTCAGCCTGGCTGGGCTCACCATTGGTCAGTGTGAGGTGGACATCATGAACCGCAGCACAGTGGCCATCTTTGAGATTCTAGAGAAGGCTTGGGCTACTCAGAACTGCACGCTGGTGGACATGAAGGCAGGTGGTCGTCCCTGCTGGTTATTCACTGCGCCCAACAACAGAACTTACTTTATTTTCCCATTTAAATCTTTGTAGATTGAGTTCGGTGTGAATGTTAAAACACGGGAAATTGTTCTCGCTGACGTCATCGACAACGACTCGTGGAGGCTGTGGCCAGCTGGGGATCGGAGCCAGCAGAAAGATAAGCAGGTCAGAAATTCTAATCGTCTTTATTGTATGACGCACTTTAGGTGAAATATAAAGGCTAAAATGTTTTGGTTTTTTCCCCCCAAGGTGTATCGAGACCTGAAAGAAGTTACTCCAGAAGCAATGCAGATGGTGAAGAGGAACTTTGAGTGGGTTTCTGAACGGGTCCAGGTAGGATTTACTTGATGTCAGTACCTGAGGAAATGCTTTGGTTTAATGCAGCAGATAGTTGAATATTTCAGAAAAAATTTTCACATGATAGCCACTGAAAAAATTCAAGATGGTGGCAATTTTCCTGAGCAGATGAGTAATTTTGGTGGCAAATTGTACATAATTGGACCCACAAATTATATCTACTGATGGTGTTTTGATTGTCATCATGGAAAAATGATTTTTACACTAAAATTTCCAACTAGGTGAATGTGTTTAGGGTGAAATCGTAGCCTACACATTTTGAGCAATACAAATGACATATTTTTTTCTTTTTCTGGTGGACATTTTTCAAAATGGTTCTAGTGGAGCATGTATATTTTCACTGTGGTGGGCACAGCTAGCCACTCACATCCAAGTCATAAAAATAGGGAACAGTTTATGGAAATAATTGCTTTAAGAGTCAAATGGTGGCCATTTCAAAAAATGTCTGCCATTCTGAAATTCAAGGGGTTATTGGGGAAAATCTAAAAAGTAACATGCAACCAGAAGAATGAGCATGCAGATTGCTGTTCTTTCTGCAGCACTAGTTGGTGTTCTCCTTCAACATTAACTCCTGCAGTGTGCTCAATGTGGGTATTGATCCCTGTTTTATCGGTAGCTCCTCCTGGAGCCCCAGGCCAGCGGCCGGGTGGTTGTTCTGATGGGCTCCACCTCTGATATGGCTCACTGTGAAAAAATCAAGAAGGCCTGCACCTCATATGGACTCCCCTGCATCTTGAGGGTCACCTCTGCTCACAAAGGCCCAGATGAGACCCTCCGTATTAAAGCAGAATATGAAGGTATGCATTTCTTAAGATGAGGGGGTGTTTTTGCCCCATCCCTCATTTCTAATGTCTTTTTCTTAATTATCTTTCACCCGTAGGTGACGGGGTTCCTACCATATTCGTGGCTGTAGCTGGCAGGAGTAATGGCCTGGGGCCGGTGATGTCTGGAAACACCGCTTATCCCGTCATCAACTGCCCCCCTCTTACTCCAGACTGGGGAGCGCAAGACGTTTGGTCATCTCTCCGTTTGCCGAGCGGTGAGCAGAGCGCTCGGCGTCCTGTTTGCGGTGCCGTTAATGGGAGACGCGTTGATCCGCCGCAGCCGCTAAGCTTTCTTGTCTTCCGTGTCCTCCACAGGCCTGGGCTGCTCCACGATCCTCTCTCCTGATGCCGCGGCTCAGTTTGCGGCGCAGATCATCGGCTTGAGCAACCACCTGGTGTGGTGCAAGCTCAGGGCCTCCATGCTCAACACATGGGTGTCTCTGAAGCTTGCTGACCAAAAATTACAGGCTTGTAGCCTCGAAGTAGCTTAGACCGACTTGTGCCCAAAACCCATATCATGCCTTTGTCCTTTAACTGTAGATCTTCCTGAATCATTCCATTAAAACAAGAATGAATAAAATGCCCATTTATTTTGTCTGTTTAATCCATCAACTTTATCAGCGGAAAGTAAAATGCAGCATTATAAGGTTTTCAGGGTTTCCCCCCAGTGTATTATAAGCCTGGCGGGCCACCAGGCTAAGTATTGCTTATTTAAGTCTTTTTAAAATGTTTGGATCTCTTAAGACGTTATAGTTGGTGTTAATCGTCCAATCTTTCAATAACACATTATTATCGAGTGCTATTTTCCAAATTTCCTGTCAACTTTAAACATTTTTTAACTCAAACACAATGTTAAATGTAATTCCATCACAAAAATAGTACACTCAAAATATACTAATCAAGCATGTTTATATTGCATAAAAAGCAATATATTTAAAGTATACTAAGTGTAACTTAAGTTGTCCAAAAAAAGGTATGCTGAAATACACTTTAAATTGTGCTTTAATACAATTTAAATACTATTAAAGTACACTAATGTCACACATTAAGTTAACTAATCTGAAGTGAACTTGAAGTATACTCATGATTAGTCAGACTTGAAGTATGCTCAAGTATGTTACAATTTTACATAATATATTGATTTTTCACCAGGGCCTGTAAGCCCTTATCTGAAGTCCAGCCCAGTTTCCCTCCATCTTTGTATTTTTACAATTTCCAATTGTGGAAATATAAGCTACACCCATAAGATGTCCAAAGCTTGGGATATCATTTTAGCGTTTAACCTGCCCAAATGCTATAAGATTAAATTACTATTTATTTACTAATCAGGGCATTTTTATTAGGAAAAGGAATATGAATATAAATGCATGCAACACTTTTTATGTTTGAAGTATTTAAAAAAAAAACCAAAAAACTGGCCATTCCTGCACTAACTCTCGTTGAGCTGTCTCGTAAACCACGCTTACATTTCAACAGCACAATTCTGCATCATAATTACATAGTCAGAAAAATAAATCTTAAGACTAATTTTGCACACTCTTCACTCACATGCCCATTTTTGATAGTTGACCTCCCAGTTTCTCATATCTGCTGTGTGATTTGTTGTTGTGCTTTCTATAAATTGCTTTAAAAAAACACACAAAAAAACACGGTTGACAAATATTTTTCCTCCTCATTGCTCGTGTTAAAACTCCCATAACACCATCTGCATGACACCTGGTTTGCTCTGAGTATCACTGCCGCTAAAAGAAACAAAAAAAAAACAGGAAAACACTTCGCCAGATTTCTATCTCCTGTGCTGCAGGACTCCAGATGAACCGCCAGAGGGCGCCTGAGGCTCATCCTTTCCTGTGCAAAATCTTAACCTTTCATTTCATTCCAGTAGTTTGTAGCCAAGAGAATGAGTCATGACTACTGTGCCACCATTTTCTGATCCTTTCTTCTTCTTCTATGATATCTCGGCTTTTCTTCTTGATAAAAAAAAAAGAAAAGAAAAAAGTATAATGATCCAGGATCTTTGGATGTGTGGGTGGCTGTGGGAGGACAGAAGTACTGTGGGCAGAGAGTACAGATGAGTCCATGAGGGATGAAGAAGATCTTCATTTTCTAAAAATTATTTTAAGTATTTAAACTCTGAAAATACAACGCGAGCACCAACAACCAACCTCCTCGTTCCCTAACCGAAGAGCTGAGACAAATCCAATGAGCTAGAGTGGACATAATGTCCAAGTCTCTGTGACTCCAGGTTTCCTAGACACCAGTAACATGGCAACAGTTGGCCTATATACAATAATCTGCTGTTCTTTTGCATCTCCTGCCTTGCTATTACTCTGTGGATCTCTATTTCCTGTCTGTCCTCGCTGCCCTTCGTGGCTCCTCTGCCGTCATCGCGGATGCAATTACAGCTTAAAAGAAATGAGCGCAACGTGAGGTCTTACCCGGTAAAAGGTTATGGATATCTGCAGAGATGCCTTTATGCTGTGTGTTTCTTTCCTCTGCTTTGATTACTTGCCATCCGCTCAAGGTGATAACAAAAAAATGAATAAATAAAAACTCAAGGCCAATGTGAAACAGTCATCTGAAGACTCAAAAAAAGCTATTTATTTAGCTTTTAAAGCTGTGACAGTTGGGTATCACATCTACAGCTTATTTACACCAGTATTTTTTTTGTGTTTTTCTTTAAACTTGTGTACAAAAATTTGCCATTTGACATGACAGCTAGCGTTTCTTCCCATCTTCTCCTGTGCGCCGGATGATCCTTCACTCCATACTGCGACGCCTTCCTGTTGTTTCTCCGGTAAATTCACGCACACCCCCCCATCTGTCATTCACAGCCTACATCTTTGTCCACTAAGTGCCACGTCACTCCCTCCCTCCTCCCTTCTGCTGCTTCACTACATCACCTCGAGTTGTTTCTGCTAAGCTATTAAAACTCCTCACCGCGTGCGATCACAGCGCCCCCAGGTCGTGGCACGAGCGGGACTTCTGTCTCAGAAACTTGCCCACCTCCCTCTCGCGCGGGTACCGCGGCATCAGGCTGGTGAGGAAGCGTTTGGCACGCGAGGTGATGCTCTCTCGCTGACCTCCTCCGCACATGTCCTCCGCGCTGGATCCCGGGGGCCACGGCGGCTGACCTCTGGCGAGCCGCACGGCAGACTCCAGGAGCTCCGGCGTGCGGTGGTCCAGGGAGGCGGAGATCTCCAGATACAGGCAGTTGTAGAGGGCAGCGCTGGACACGGCCTCTGATGCAGACGACAGGGGGGGGGGAGTCAATAAAAATCACGTCGCATGTCGTCAGAGCAAAGGATCTTTAGCGTAATCTACTTAAGAGGTTTTAAGGCCTGCTTGGGGCCTTTTTGAGGCCCTAAGCAGATTTTAATTTGGGGCCACCAGTACCAACACGTCAAAGCCCAGATACTTCATCATATAGGCTGCACAACCTGCTACGATTAGCGTCATTTGTAATTAGCTTACATCATAGAGGTGTTATTATGGCTGTTGATTTGGGAATAACAAAACAAGCAAAGATGCTCTGATTAGTTTGCATTTGGAAATGCAGATTGGTATTCAAGTAAATGGCATATTAATTTGAAAGTAACATCTGCAGACAAACACTGAATATGCAGTAAAACGGAGTTAGCAAATTGAATTTCTTCTGTTTTAAAAATTTGGAATAGGTGTGCAAAATGTGCACACGGTGGAATCTATCACCAGAAAGAGAAATAGATCGAATGATGCTCTTGGGAGCCCCCTGGTGGCCCTCAGCAGCTGCTTAATTTGCTTATCCCTTGGTCCAGCTCTGATGATGACACTTAGAGTTAGATTCTGGGTGAAAAGTATGTTTTTTAAGAACATTGTCAGTGTTTTGCAAAAATATTAATAACCAGTGCATGATTTGAAAACAGACATACGAATGTGTGCAGCTGTGGATCAAACAGAGGCAGAGTGGGTGGACAGAGGGTCAGTAGTCCAAGGTTTGCATCTTCAGTGTATTTTGGAGTTGTTTTGTATCATACGAGAAGAAGGACATTTTCTTTACATAGAGAAACAATGTTGCTGCGCTGATTTTTTCTGCTGTCGGCAGATATTTTGGCGCCATTAGCAGCGCGAACAGAAATCAATATAACCTGCCTCAAAGACCCCAGACACTCGTTACATTAAGAAGCTTCACATAATGAACAGTGCAGTCATTTTCCACGGCAGGGTGCACTGTGGTTGATTTAAAATGCGACGTTCTTTGCCTGTTCGTGTGTAAATCTGGCAGCTTTGCGATAATGTCTAAGGAAAGTGGCCCGTATTTCAGTTTTGGTTATCAGGACATGCGGCTCATAGAGCCACATCAGCTGCAATAACCTGCAAAAACGGCAGTCAAGTTGAGATCTGAACTTTGACTGAGCCATTGCAACACCTTCATAGTTTTCTTTCTTTCCACATGCAGCTCATCCAGAAAGCATTCGCATCTCGTCCCATTTCCCACATTTTGTTTTTGTTACAGATTTATTCCAAATTCTGTTAAATTCATCTCCCCGCTCAAAATTCCACGCAATAATATCACGTTACAATGACGAGGAAAAGAGTCTGGTGCTGCCCTAAATATTTTCAACTTGTGAATAATCTTTCTCGCTGTTGAATAATGAACTTGTAGTTGTTAACAAATGCTCTTATAACCTATTCCAGGCTGATAGGCAGCAGAGCTCACTGCACTTGCTTAATTAAACAATTTGCAGGGCGCACTTACTTGGTGAACCTCAAGCTGCTACTTTCTCTCAAATCCTATAAAGTAGGAAGGCTATAATTGGTTTTCCCACAATTACAGGAAAATTGGGGGAACAACAAAAATGTTTAAATTTCTTTAAGGCACCTGAGTTTAGATTTGAATAATTTAAGACAATTGTTAAAGAACATATCGTTCATCTCAGTGGTTTTTAAAGTGGGGGCTGCGCCTCAGAAGGCTGGAGGAAAAATACAAAAAATTAAGATGAAATGAAAAAATGGACTGAGCTGAATCTGATTATAAACACAGTAGGCCTATTAGATCGATACCATAAAAAAAAAAACATTTTTTAAATGCAATTGTGAGAATAAAGTTGTAATATTAAGAAAATAAAGGCACAATATTACAACTTTATGCTCATAATACTACAACTTTCTCTGGTATTATAACAAGTTTAAACTCGTACCACTTTATTCTGATATTTATGACTCTATTCTTATAATTGTATGACTTTATAACTGGCTTATTTATTTATTTTTTTGCTTTTAGTATTTTCCATATTCGTGTTGTTTTTTTTTTTTTTTAATCTTTGCTCCTCAAGCTGGCAAAGCGAGGGCAAAATGGGCAGGAAAAAAGACTCAAAGGAAACCGTCCTTTAAACAGATGTCATAATTATTGAATAGTGAATAAAAGTGACGAAAAAAACATTATAATAGTCGATGTCTCTTTACATATTTTTGTATGTGGGTTTGCGCTGTTCCGGGGGAAAAGTTTGGAAATCCTTGATTTATGTAGCTAAGTGTATTTCCCGATTGTTAAAAAAAACAACAAAAAAACATGCACTACACGTACGCCATTAGGACGTTGTTGACTTTAGTGCCACCGGTGTTTATCGAAATTGATGTGACGTTTAACCTTCGTGTAATGGAGCTAATAACACACTCTGTCACACAGCCTGCATGCTGTGAAAGTGTTATGAATGTGAAGAGGCAGCACTACGAACGCTCTTCAGCTCTGACTGTAATTGTGGCACCCTCTACACTCCCACACCGCCGTGAGACACGCAGTTTACATCCACGTCGCTGTTTATCTGCCGGTACAATAGCGGGGAATCCCGCCACCTGGGGCGAGAGCAAGAGGCGCGAGCGAAACCACGGGAACGGAAACGCACCTTGAGCTGTGACCTCGCGCGAGCGGACCAGGTCGCTCTTGTTACCCACGAGGATTATGGGAGTCTGAGGCTGCGTCTCTCTCAGGAGGAGACGGAGCTGGGCCGTGCGGTGGAAGCTGCGCCTGTCGGTCACGGAGAACACCAGGACACACACTTCACACTGGAGAGCCGACAGGTCCTGTGGGAAGGTTAAAAAAAAAAAAAAAAAAAAAAATGGTGGAGGCTCAGTCATTTACGCGCCGAAACACTTTGCACTTCAACAAGATGTGGAATAAAAACACACAGCTGTTACAAGGAATCCCCACGAGATGCTGCTTTGTGGAACGAGGACGTAAAAAGGAAACAGGACATTTTATTTCACACCTTAGTGAACACGCGAAGCGCTCCAAAGGTTGTAGCAAAATACTTGCTCTGGTTATCCGTGGTTCTTCTGTGATCAGGCGTCTTCTTGGACGAGCTGATGATTTGAGGGGAAGTTCAAAGATCTGGAGGCACCATTTAATCAACGCACCATCAACACTGTCAGTGAAACTATTTCAATAATTTTGATCATCAACTAGAGATGCACGAGGTCAGTCCAGATTCCATAGAAATAAAAATAAAAACAACACAAAATTAAAAACAATTTTAGTTTGGGAAAATAAGAAGATATGAAGAACATGCAAAAATTAGCATTAGCTGCTATCACTTAGCCACGCACTGTAGACTGAAGACTATCATAGCAATTGTTATGTTTAACCTGTAATACATAACTGAGTGACTGACTGTGAATAACATTAAGCAGATATTAGTTGGATGTGTTGATTTATGGCATTCAGAGGGGCCCATTGTTAAATCCTGTTTGGGGCCCCATACAGGCTTGAACCGCCACTGCTAAGCACCGACTGATGATGACAAGCACGTCTCCAACTCCAAATTTCAAAGACCGCCCCCTCACCCCCACCAAAAAAAAGACGGAGTGCAGCAACAAAATTGTGAGTCTTGTGTATTTTTCACACATCCGTCTAAATCAGAAATGCTAACGCAGTCAGCTGGCACTCCCAGGCTGTGGGCGGCTCGAGCCAACATTCACACAGACGCCTCTGAAACGCACTCGAAGAAAAAGAGGAAGAGATATGCAAACAAGCCGAGAGCGAGCGCTCCTCGCTGGAACAGATGCACATGCTGTAGATTTGCTGTCCTCTCCTTTTTTTTTCTTTCTTTTTTTCCCCCTTTTTTTTTATTTTTGTCACGACACCTCTCCAGCCTGGGCAATTATTTTTGCCACAGGGCTGACGAGAACAAAACAGTGAAAAAACAAAAACGAAAAAAACAAACAAACTGTGATCTCCAGGTACACAATGGGAGCAGATTTCACTTCACTTGCTTAGACATACCTCAGTAATACTCCACATTGCACCTTTTTTCTTTGCCTCTTGTTCTTTTAGATGCTTTCAGTATTTGTACTGGTAGCCTGTCTAAAGCAGCGTGCATCCTGGGGTGAGCTCAAATTAAAATTTTACTTGCTGTTTATTTGGAGTCTATTTTCATCCTTCACTACACTGCGGAAACACAAAATCTTCACAGAGGTAATTTGGGTCTTGTTCCTAGTGCAAATATCTCAGTACACTTGAAATAAGATACAACTAACTTGCAAGTAACCTTTCAGCAAGATAAGTCAATAATTCCTTAATAATGATTGGAAAGTACTAGGTCCATTGGCAGATTATTTAACTTATAATTTGGGAAAAATGTCTTGTTGTAAGTGAAATAATCCACCTCTGGAACTAGCAGTTTTCAGGAATTATTGATTTAAAACAAGCTCTTCTATCTTGCTCAAACATTACTTGCAGGATCATCTTATTTCAAAATGAGAAATAAAACATTTGGAGTAGAAACTAGATGCTATTTACTTGGTAAGATTTTGTGTTTTTGCAGTGTACATTACAAACCTCAAATAAAGGAAGGGAAATGAAAACTTCTCCCTTACCATACCAGGAATAAGGTAAAAAAAAAAAAGAAAAAAAAGAAGAAGAAAGCATACGGGTTTGTGAAAAGTAGGTGAGCTCATATGGGTTACAGCTGCTGAGGGGCCTCGGCCGGCCTAATGAGGGAGCTGGGAGCAGAGCGGACCCTGAAGTGTTGCTTGGCTCACCTGTCTCCAGTTGTCATAGATAACGATGGTGCTCTCCTCATCATCCACACTGACCGTGCGCACATAGCCCTCCCCTGCGGATGGAGGACACCATCGGTCAGCTCTCAGACGACACACCCTGCCGTTTACTTACTGTCTCCGTTGATCTCGCGTACCATCAGAATCCACCGATGCGGCCCGGTCCATGTCGCCGGCGAAGGCGAGAGCTAGGGAGGACTTCCCGACTCCGTTCTGACCCAGCAGGGCGATCCGCAGCGGCCCGTCGTGCCTGCCCTCCACGGAGACGATGGGAGGGTCGTCCAGGGCCGGGCTGAAGCCAAGCGGCGAGGGGGACGGCCCAGCGGCTCCCGAGGCCCAGTCCACGTCATCGTGAACAGCTTCTTCTCGTCTGAGCTGGTGCTTTATCGGCAGAGGGGTGCTTCCTCTGCGGACCGTGGGGGTGCTGGGCAGAGTCATGCTGTCACACTGAACCAACAAAACACACAGTAACACACTTTCAATAAGTTCCCAAACTCTCATATTGTATCATGTTGAAACCAAAAGAACCAAGAGACAAAAACAAAACAGACAAAAAAAAAACAAAAAAACTTTCAAGACATGAGTACAATTTTCACACATTGAAAACGTGTGAATTTTGTCTCTTTTCTCCTTCGTCGCCGGAGCAAGAGTTCTCCTGGTGGCACCAGTTCCAAAACAGCAACAATAAAAATACACCAAGGAAGAAAGCTAAGAAAATTGTGTGCATGGCAGACTATGCCAATTGGCAATAAAGCTTAAACAACTTGAAATCTTTCTCATTTCCATTTGCACAATCCCATGTTTGTCAGGAAATTGTGGTTTGAGCAGCAGCCTCTGAAGTGTGTGAATGGACCACACATAATCAGTACAGCCTGGTACCTCCCCCTAATGCTGGTCACCAGCTTGGTCACACACTGATGTGGGACGGCATCTCATTCTTCAAGAGGATTAGTTTTTCAATTAAACACTGCAGCCAAACCAATAAATATTGTAAGTAGGGATGACCGATATATCTGCATCGACATCGGTATCAGCTGATGTTAGCAATTTTTCAATCTGTATCGGTATTGATCTGATTAAAGTGATCCGATATTAACAACCGATATTTATCTCCGTCATTGCTCCCGTGTGTGATTAGTTTCAAAGACGCAACAAACATGTACTGCACAGGTAAAGGTTTTGAACAAAATACATTTTGCAATTTGTTTTTCCAAAATTGGGAAATTGTGTGAAGAAATATATATCATACTCATTTACTACTAGCCAGCTAGTTGCTAACCCCTCTGCCATTTGGTGAAAAATCTTTGATGACTTTGCTCTTACACACTTGCTAAGATAACAAGACACCATTGTACATTAGAGAGGCAAAAATTATTTTACTACTGAATTTCTTTTTCCATAACTTGCAAAACTGTGTGGAAATATATGAACACTAATGCAGGACCAGTTTGCCAGTTGCAGGCGCTCTGCAAATTGGCGCCAACTCCTTCAGAGGTTTTCAGCTGAAAACAGTGTTTAAATTTAAATATACATATTACATTATTGTGTATAAGTAATATAAGACGAGAAAGGACTTTAATTTTAGTAGTTAATATTGAAAAAAAATTATATAAAAACTTAGGGACACCCACTCTCCACCCACATTTAACACACATCTATACAGAAAACACACCTACATGCAGAGTCTGAACAGTCACAACAACAGCTGACAGATAATAATGGGCTTTAATCATTCCAGGGGGGTGACGGGGGGGCCCCCGGCGCCCTCATGCCCTCCTTACCTTGGCGGCATTCTCCTCGACGCTGAGCCTGTCTTCGGGCACATCTGTCGGCATCTGCAGGCTGAAATGAAACGATCGGGAGCGAGGAGTCCGGAAGACACAGAGAGAGCAACGCCAGGAACGACCCTCTGAACCCCCAGCCCAGTCATTTAACGAGCCCCAGCTCCACCGGCCCGGTCTGGTTTCTCACCTCTCAGGTGTCTGTAGGCAACTACAAAGTAGGCACGGATTGTCTCTCTCTCTCTCTCTGTTTCTCTCTCTCCTCCCTTGCGTCCTCACTCCCTCCCTCCCTTCCTCTCTCTCCCTACCTTTCCTTTCTCTTCCCTTAGTGCTCTCTCAGGTTATGGGGCCCGGGTCCAGCTCCGCAGGCAACACGGTAAATTCATCACCTCAGACCGACTGCTGTGTGACTCACACCTACTAAATGCTTCCCGGATCCAGATTTCCTGCTGAGGAGGAAAGAAGAATCTGGCCAACAAAAAAAAAAAAAAAAGAAGAAGAAAGAAAAGAGCTTTTCTGCAGGTGTCCGCTGCAGATGCATGCAGTTAATTAATTAGAAGGAGAGAAAAACAGAGATGGGGTGTTGCTTGAGAAGAAGCAGGACTGTGGGAGGATGGATCGGTGTCACGAAGCTCTCATTAATATCTGGTGAGCTTCACTTGTATGGCCTCTAGAGAGCAGTACAAGACAAGCGTCTGCCCTACTAATTGGTTACAGAGTGAGCACATCCTTGGGAGATATGTCAAATTAAGCAATTTATTGGGTTGTTTCTTAAGGAAAACAGAGTTATGACAGTCTGTCTGGCTCCCAGAGCCGATCTGGGGTTCTACAGGAACCCTGATTTGATGGCCACAGCTACCGCCACAGTGGCGGTCCATTTCATCTTTTATATTCACCATGTTTGATGGTGTTGTCGTTCATTAATAAATTAATTCCTTCAAGGAAGATTCAGAGGGTTTTTCTTTTAAAAATAGTAGTATAACTCTTATTTTGTATGAATAGGTTGGGTTTTTTTGGGTTATTTTCCAAGGCTGAAGCGAATCTGACCTGGGCCATCAGCAGTGGTAATAATATTACTGATTAAAAGTAAAAAGTCTCATTAACAAATTTCTACCATTCTCGAACCAGTTGGGGGGCATAGAAAAAATCAGTTCAAGGTCCACAAATTGCCCCTGGGCCGCACTTTGGACACCACTGCACTAGGTGGTGCTGCAGCATCTTCTCATTTTTCTGTTGACAAACAGAGCCCTTCTGGGGTTCTACAGGAACAAAAATACAAAAATAACAATAACAAAAATAAATAAATTACAGTGTAGTGTGTGACCTGTAATACATCTCACACTTCTAAGGTAGCCCATGTTTCGAACTGCCACACAAGGCACCTTTTTTAAATATACTTTATCATTTTTCTTCCAAAATTTCTGGGCACACCACTGAAGAACAGCCACTTGCTTATCTTAAAATCTTAGCGGTTTATGACTACTTTGTTTTGTGACGCGCTAAGCTGGTGTTTGAATCATGTCTCTCCAACCAGAACATTTTTCATCCTGTCCTCTGAAACCTCGATTGTGCTTGGCACCTCCAGGCCAACAGGGGGCCTTCAGTGGCCGCTTGCTGCACTTCTGCCTTGGGCCGGCTCTACTACAATACTCTGTCTCCTGCTTTTGAACACCTCTAGATATATTTGTCACACATCTGCACAAGCATACATAGAAAAATTATTCAAGCATTTTGTGTCAGAATATGTCCTACCACTAGCAGTCGTGTTATCCCCCCCCCACACGCCCCTACGCCCTCCACCAACCCCTCACAAAGCAACAATGGATGCCGGCAGTGAACAGCCATAGTGCTATTATATCCCTAATCCTGCTCCATTATACAGGCCAGAGAGAGAACGAGAGACACACACACACAGAGGGGGAGGCAGAGCCGAAGATGAGGTCATCCCAAACAGCACACACCCAGGGTCAACGCTTCACTATAGTAGCACAGAGATAAAGGGAGGGATGGATGGGCATGTGGCTGCCAACAAAAAAGAAGAAGAAAAAATAAAAGGCCTACCGGGGACAGAATGTGGGAGACGGATATGGGAACGTGAGGGGAGAGGAGGTTAACACCTCACTGCAAGGTGTGCAATAAAACATGGACACAATGCAAGGTTGTTGTTGTTGTTGTTTTGTTTTTTTAAAACAACTTTGTTTATTTCATACGCGTATGAAACCACACTACAATGGGAGCGGGAAACCACGGCGATGGCCCTCGCTTCTGTAATAATGTTAATTCTAGTCACGACAGAGTAAAATGATAAACTGTAGGAAAGTAAAAATACACACTAATGGAATGGAAACCAGTGAAATAATTAGAAGTACATAAATAAACATTAAATACCGAATAAATAAGTGAATAAATAAAAGAACAATTGATATCTTTTCCTTTTTCTTTTGTACCTACACTCACACAAAATAAATAGCCTCTAATGAATGAAATCTGGCATTGTAACTCCAGCTCAGAAGATATCTCAAGAGCAGTTTGTGTTTCCGTCTTTGTTTTCATCCCTGAACTGTTAATTAGTCCCACAGCGTCTGAGTCCACAGTGACCAGCTCTGTGGGGTCACATTTTGCTTTGGATAAGGAGACCTGCAAAGATCTTCCCCAAAAACATCTTCCTATTTACACCAAGCTTCCTGTGTGTCTTTACTCAGCGATGGATTACTTCAATACGTTTCCAGAACCCTACATCTCTGCATTAGCAGAAAAAAAACAACAAACAAACTTGATTGTTTGGAGCAAACAGCAAGTCTGTACTTTGTTCTTGGCTGAAGGCCACTAACTAATATGTTCAGCTAGTAAGAAAAGGAGATTTCTTTAGCTAAAACACAAGAGCAATGTCACAATCACTGATAGATTCCTCTGAAAGGTATCCTTGTACATTCTTTAATCTATGATTATTCTTCTTTTTTTATTATTATTTTTTATTTTTATACAAAGAATAAGTGTTGGTGAGCTTAAAAACTTTGGTAGGCAACTGTGAAATATTAGCTGGCAAATATTCAACTGCATGCAATGGAAACGTGATCCAATCCCATATCACTCCACGTGTCATCACTGCACTACTCAGACCTCTGCAGCTTTAGCAGCTTATTGTAAAAAAAAAAAACTAAACAAAAGAAGAAGAAGAAAAATGCTACAGTGAGCCTTGATTACTCATTTGGACATATGGAAAGTACATAGCAGATATATTCTATTATTGCATAGATACCACGCTCAGCAGTGTGAGGGACTATAAAGCTCTTCTGATCGGCTGCACTGATTTCAGGAGAGCTCTCAGGAGGTTTTTGTGCAGTCACAGAAAAGTGTATATTCAGCGCTTTGCAAAAATATGAATATCCTTTTTAAATTTTTTTTTAACATTTTGTAACTTAATAACCATATACTTTAAAGGGGCAGTTTTGTGTGTTCTGCAGGCACATAGTGCCGTTATGTAACACAATCAAGTATGTTAACTTGAGTTGCTATAAAAATGCTGTGAATTATGACATTTTACTTTGTAATTTATTGCCTTGATATTGGGTCTTTGTCTCTTTAAAAACTTCTGCTCTTTCTCAGAAAAGTCAATTTTACAGTTCACTGCCCCTTAGATGCATTTTAGAGATTCTTTTTTTGTGTTGGACCAACATAAAGTAGCAAAACTACTGTAAAGTGGAAGGAATATGATCACCAAAAGCATAGCATTCCTGCCATAAATACTTCTTTTTCTTCTCCGTTTGGTTAGAGCTGATGGGAAATGCACGGCAATAGAGGAGAACTGGTTGGAACCTGCAAAGGCTTAAAAACATGGGTGTAGCCAGAGCCACAACCGAACGGTTTGACTCCAAGCACACTGGGTTGTTAGAATGGCCCAGACAAGAAATGAATTTTAGTATTATTTTTAAAAACCTGTGCTGAGATTTAAAATTTTATCACTGAATCTGACTGAGCTGGGGTCAAGATGGAAAATGTTCAGTTCAACTGTTTAGAGAAAATACTCTGAAAAGACTTGCAGCTGTTGTTGCGGCAAAATGGGTTTCTACAATGTACTGACTCAGATGGACTGAACAATAAAATGTTTTTGATTTAGAGAAGAAAAAAAAAGAACTTTTTCTTTCACTGTTTTGTGTTGGACTGTAGCAAAAATGTCAATAAAATACGTAATGTTTGGTTTATACGTGTCAAAATGTAAAAAAAAAAAAAAAAAAAAAAGCTCAAGGGATATGAGAACTTTTGCAAGGCTCTTTATCTACAAAGTCAGACCGCATTGCTTAATTTTTTTTCCGTCACTCAAAGTGACAGTTGGAAAGCCCAAAAGCTACCTGAAAACGCCTCTCTTTAAAATGTCTCTCACATAAACACAACCATGCACACACACAGATCTTAAGTTGTCTATCCCCTGCTGCATCCCCCAGAGTCTCATCACTCATCAGTATATTGCTCCATGTTGGCTGGTCTCGTTTTTAAATGCTTGATGAACTCAGAGGAAGTAGTCGGGGGGCGGGGATGGCGGGTTACTGGTGCGTGTCTGAGGGGCCGCCTCGCCGCCGGCTCCCGGGTTTGTGCTGAGGAGTTTCTCGTAGCGAGCCTTGTAGGCGTCCCTCTCCCTCAGCACCCGGGTCAGCTCACACTGCAGCTGTTCCAGCTAAAGAATTTAGGAAAAGAAAAAAAAACAACAAAGAATTATTGCTTCTTGGAGTTTATCTTAAGGATTTAATGAAATAGTCTGTAAAATACATCATCAGAAATGTCTGCACTGTTTCACGTTCCCAAAGTTTTAACTTCCTGTGCATTAAAACTTTGAAAGAAACGTTGCACACACATCATTGCTTGCACGCAGAAGGACATTATTATGACACTGACCCACCTAAAGCCGATATATATCTGGGAGATCTGATGCAGTTTAGACAGAAAAATTAGGCGTTCGCTAAGAGGGTCGAGGGATCAATTCTTCTCTATCTGGACTCCAGTGCTGACGTACCTACAGACTCAAAGCCATGCCCTCATAATCTCATCAAGCATTTTTAAAAATCTATTATTTTATATATTTAATTATTTGAAAGTTGTTTTATTTCTTCATTTATTATTTTCTATTTTCAGTTTTGGGGAAACCATGGTTTCCCATACAAAATATTTTAAGTAGTTTGTTCCAGATGATAACAGTGATTCCAGGTTTATATTTTATTTGCAACCTTTTGGTTCAATGGTACCTCTAGGTGTGTACTTGTAATTGCAAAAATAGTTCAAACACATTTTTATTTTTTTAATGCCAGGATTCTCATTTGAATTTAGTTCTGGACTTTGAGCATATGTGTTGATTGTAACCATCCCACTGCAGTCTGTGTGATTTAGGTCAGGGGTGTCAAACTCGTTTTCATTTTGGGCCGTATCGAAAATCGTAATATTCTTAAAGGGCCGGTTGAGCCAGAATGTATCGATAAAACCAATCAAACTGTTAAAATGTTAATAAATAGCTGTCCCTCCAGGATTTTATGATTACTTTTCTGATGAATTTTCAGAAAAATTTGCAGTGAAATGAGAAAAAATGTGGGGATCTGTTGTTTTTGTGTGAATTTTGCAAATCTGTGAAAAACTGGAAGGACTTACTGATGTAACTTGGAGCATAGAGGGCCACATAAAAAGCTACGGCGGGCCAATTTTGGCCCCCGGGCCTTGAGTTTGGCACATGTGCTTTAGATCGTCTTCCAAGTGAAAAATACAGATTCACCTTCAAGTGTTTCGTGAAGATAAATCAATAAATTTCTTCCAGCATTTATCTCCATCCACCTTCCCATCCTACTGGCTTCCTTCAGATTTCTCCCCACAGCATGATGTGACCACCACCATACGTCACAGTCTACGTTGAGGTGGATGTGCAGTGAAAGTTTTTAGCATTCAGAACAAATGCTCCAGTTTTTGTCTCTCTCACCAGAACATCCTCCTTCACATGCTGTGGCCCTTACATATCTTGCAACAAAATGCAAACAAGACTTTTTATGACTTTCTAGCCTCTCGTCTATCATGGCCAGATTTGAGGAATTCAGGAGAAAAGGTTGCTGTGTCAACAGATTGTCCCACCTGAGCTGTGGCTCTTTACATCTCTTTTTCAGAGACGCTTTGAGCTTTTTAGCTGATTCTCTGATTATTGCTTTCTGTTTTGTGTGAAGAAGTAAATAATACTCAAAGCTTGGGATTATACTTTCATAACATACTGGTTTAAACTTCTCCACACTTTTCTGTCTGACCTTATCAGCAACAAGGTCTTTGTGATGCTGCTATGAGAAAGAGTTTCACAGAATGGCTGGATGCATATAGGAACTAAAATGCACACATATAGACTGTGTGCATTTTAGCTTCAAGTTAGGTTGGTTGGTTTACTTGGGGGAGTCAAAGTAAAGGGGGTTACATACAACAAGGCTTGTCACAGAAAGCAATAAATTAACCTCATCATAAATTAAAACAAACTCAATAATTTAACTTTTCTCTCTCTTTCTACCAAAACTGGATGATAAAAGTCTTTGGTCAAGCCCTTATTTTGAAGGGCAGTTTTGCTCACAGAGACTTCATAATTCATTTTATTTGTTGTTTCTGAGTTGTTTGTTTATTTTGGATATTTCAAATGTCTTACATTTGAAATATGTAAGACATATTTCTTTCTTTAAGAAGTAAATGTTTTTACTTCTTAAAGAAAGTAAAGGCTACATGGCTCTACGTCAGTGCTCTATGCTGTAGTTGGGGACGTGTTGTTTGCTGTTTAGCATAACCATTTTGTGGCTAAAAACATTATTTTTACATCAACTTCTAAGTGTTAAGTCTGTCAGCCACAGTTTTAAACATGAGTGAGTGTGTGTGCGTTTGTTTCTAATACCTTGTGGGGACCATTTTCCTGACACATGCTACATTGTGGGGACCCACTGCTCCTTGTGGGGACTGAAAACGCTGTTTTTTGGGTCAGGGGCAGATTTAGGACTAAGGTGTACCCGCAAAGATAGCCTCGCAAACATGTGTGTGTCTACCTGTTGTGTGAGCAGGTGTTTCTCTGACTCCAGCGCGTGCCGGTGCTGCAGGCGCTTGTAGCGGCAGGACTGGGCGTAGCCGCGGTTCTTGAGCGTGCGACGTTTCTGCTTCAGGCGCACCACCTCGTCCTTGCTCACGCCGCGCAGGTGTCGGTTGAGCTCGCGCACCGACAGGCTCACCAGCTGCTCGTCTGAGAAGCGCTCGTTCACCCCGCACTGCTGAGCACGTGAGCAAAAACACACAAAGTTTGCTAGCTGGCAACAGTTTCAACATCCAGAAAGGTAAAGGAGTGTGAAATAAGTTTGGGGAAACATTTAGACTTTTATGTTACTATGATGTTTTGGCTGCTTGTGATGTGTGTGTGTGTGTGTGTGGGTGTGTGTGTGTGTGTGTGTGTGTGTGTGTGTGTCAGGATGCACATTTCTGCACCACATGTCCATAATCTGTCATGTAATCTGACTAAGTGTGGGTGACAGTTATCAGGATTAGGTGCAGCAATAATAGCAGATATTATCGTAAGCTCACGCTGTGCTCCATATAAAGACACATCGAGACATCTTGATCAACCAGAACACAGCTTGTAAAGTTTATTTACCTGTGGTGCTGCATTCACTGAAGATCATTTCAGAATGATTTCATGCAAACTTGCTTTAGTGTAGCAGCAAAAGGAGGCTAATGCACTTGTCCTGATGAGTCTGCTCTATCTCTGTGGTCAGTAATACAAAGGCTACAAATAGATAAAAAATGATTATACCGTAAAAGACAGCTAAAACCTTTTAAAAAATTTTTTTTAATGTATTTCCATTATTGTCACTATATAGCTACTTGCAAACTCCAATGATTTAGCAGCATTGTGCTTTTAAAGGACTTCTTAAAGAAAGTTTAAGGTTTTTGCTTTGGTTCAGTTGTGACTTACTCTTGCTCACAACTGGAATCTGTGACTTCTGTCACCTCTAGCTTAAAAGCGTTAGTTTGAAAAAAAACCAACAAAAAAACAGTAGGAGCTGCTTACTTCTTTATTCAAAATGACACGACTGTAAAGTAAACAAATAACAAATTTCCCCAAATTTGAAGCATTTAAACACTGAAAGTATTTCCTCTGCCATAAATTAAACTGGATTGTCTGTAACTGATAAATATAGGATGCAAATCCATAGAAGTGCAAATTAACAGTTAATAACTCTGGCTATTTTGACCAGAATACAGGATGATAAATATCAACTTTTTTGACATAGAAAAATGATCAATCTATTTTTGTAATCGAGAAAAATATTTTGAAAAATGTTTTAAAGTCCTTTCTGAATGTGACCTAAGCAAAGATGTTGAAAACAAGGTTTAGTTCCCTGGTTTTATCCCACTCTTAACTTTTCACTTACTCTCAGACGCAGTCAGTCTGTATGTGGTACCTTTTCGTTGTTTACTTTTTAATGAAACTTTCACAATTCACATAAGATCTTCTATAAACACAAAGGGCAACGTGATAGTCTGTCTTTTCAACAACTTTCTGCTGCTGGGGAAAGGCTTAAGCTTGTGAGGACATTGTCACCTGTCAAACTGGTGGTCAAAAGTCTAGACGAGGTGTTTTAGCTTTTAGATGTGCCACCTGAATAGAATAATTAGGTCATTAGCAAGGCTCTGGAGAACTGATCTACACAAGGAGGAGGTAAATAAGCCATTTCATTCCAGCGTTTTGTACCTGTAGTACATCTAAAAACTGCAGTACACTTGCATCTTTGATTTCCGAGGACAAGTCTGGACCGACGTGATGCTTACCTGGCTGACTTGTGACTGGTGATGATGGTGATGGTTGGCATGAATGGGATGGTGAGGATGATGATGGTGATGTTGGTGGTGATGAAGGCGGCCCTGGGGGCTGAGTGGCTGGGGGTAAGGAACTGAGGCAGGGGCGCCATTAGGGAGTGTGGGAGGGGCAGACGACAGGAAGACTAGCGGACGATGGCACATGTCTGCCGCCTTGGTGCAGGAGATGTCTCCTCCACTGTCACTGCTGGAGTCTCCCAGGTTGCTGCTTGAGCTTTGAGAAAGACCTGGGAACTGGAAGGTTGAACAAGAGGAATAAAATCAGTCCTTCAAAAGGATACAGGTGCAAGAAATAAGAAAATAGCCCTGGAGTTGTTGCCATTACCTGCGAGCTGACCGCTGCGGCAGCTGAGTTCAGCAAAGCTTCCACTGCATCTTCACATCCCAGAAAGCCATTCGCTGGTCCCCTCTCTCTGTCGCCTCTCTCTGGAACTCCACCCAAAGCTCCTAGCAAAGTGGCGGGCCCCGTCACCTCCCCGCCAAACTGTTGCTGCAGCGCTGCCAGCCATATCAGGTCCTCAAGAGAGGCAGGAGTGGGGCCTTGAGGGCCACCATGTGTGGGACTGCTCTCCACATTTCCCTGGGACCCAGAGCTGATGCCAGAGGTGAAGCTGTTGGATAGGGACAGAGGGAAGGAGATGGAGGAGGACGATGACGAGATGGAGGAAGAGCCCGAGGGTGGCGGGTGCGCATCGCTGAGAGTCGGCGAAGGCGGCAGCGAGTTGTAAGGACTGGAGCTCAAACTGGAGTCATGTGGAGGGTTGCTGGTGTACGGAGAGCTCAAGGGGTCATGGGGTAGGCCAGATTTGGGGTACGAACATGGAGGAGGAAGTGGAGGCGTGTCCGATTTCACCTCAAACTTGAGAAGGTCAAAGTCATTGAGGTACTCCATGGCCAGGGGGCTGGGTGGGAGAGACGGCATGGGGAGGGAAGGAGAAGACATGGCGTCTGCTGCTGCTGCTTCTGGGAGCTTTTACTGGGTTTCTCCGTGTGTCAGGATTTTAGGAAAGCCCGCTCCGCTGCCACGGCGCAGCTCATAGACGGCAACAGTGGTGATACCAGGAGGTAAAGTGATTGAGGAATTTCCACTGTGAGAAACCGTTCGTCTCCTTGATCTCGTCTGTGATTCTTGTGTCCTGAAGAAACAAAACCAGGGTCACAAGAAAGAGATTGCGTCTTTACTCTCCATGTCGTCAGATTCACAATAACTGATACTGGTTGTATATTTCCTAGTTCTTAAAATATACAACCAGACATGCTTTCTCACTGTCAGAACGTTTTGGCAACCAGCAGGTCAGCTTGGGATTGTTCAAACAAGAATAACTTAACAGGTGCAGGTTGTAGAATAGCTCGTACTGTATTTATTTACGTTTTAAGCTTGTACTTTGACATTGCAACAAACTCTTTTAGAAGGTTTGCTGCAATGTCATTAATGACTTTTCAAACTGAAACTCAATTTTTATTTGCACGTCTCATAAATCATTTAAAAAGCCATAAAATTTCAAATGTTACACAATTAGCAAATAACAGCTAAGAGACTAATTAGCTAATGTTTAAAAGCTAGAAGGTTGCTCAGACTGACCAGACCAGTACCATCCTTTTGCTGTCACTTCATAAACTCAATATTTTAGTACTTGTTCACAGGACCTAAAAGCTACACATATGTGTGTATAAAAGGGATACCTTTGTTTAAGATAATTTTGTTTATTTTAAATGATCTAATTAAATAAATTGCCTACGTTTCCATAAATAAAGTAGATATTTTAAGCTACTTTTCAGAATGGTGTTATCTTTGCATACCTACCATACAGAAGACAGCCCAATACATATAACATCAAATAATAATAATAATAATAATAATAATAATAATAATAATAATAATAAAAACATTCCACTGGACTCAGTTCTAATTTGGGCAAAAAAATTAAATGGGCCTAATCATTTTTGACAGAAAGATACACGTCTCAAGACACCAAATCCAATTATCAAGAGGTTCAGACTCTAATCCATGGCCAATAGACTTTCAAAAAACAAAGTGAAAAACAGTTTTAACATGGCTCAGGAGTCAGAATAGGATTTGTGACAAACTCGAAAATCACTGAAAACGTTTTACGTTATAATTTTAAATCTTGGAAACCAGTAATCTCACATCAGTCCAGCAAGGCATTCGTTCAATTCAAAGAAATCACCACACATCGCGTTCTAATATCTCCAAAAAGCCCAAACTTCTTAATCCAATCTGCACCGCTAAGGATATCAAAGAAAGCTCAAGAAGAGCTAAGCTGTTTTTCACCTTCACTAATTACAGACCTTCAAATTTAATTATTGTAATTATCCAAATGAACACCTAATTAAAAATCCACCTTCAACTGGTGCCTTTGGTGCACAGCCCATTAGTCCGGCACCCCTGTGGCTTAAAATGGATTGTAAAAGAAAGCAAACAGTGTCAGGGCTGCATGGAGGCCTCGGTCTGGCTCCGGACCAGAGTCACGGCAAAAACTCACTTCGCGAAAGAACAAAAGTAGGACGAAAGCGGAACAAAAGGAATCAGACAGGTGTCAATCAAGGAGGAAGGAAATCATCTTACCGCCGGTCATAGAGATGAAGGATGGTTACGAGCTTTTTTCAGGCATCTCCACCAGACACACACACACAAATAATTGACTGACTGACTGGTTGACTGACACGTTTGGAAAGAGACACAGAGGAAACAGAGTGTGTGTATATGTGTGCGTGTGTGTATGGTGTGCGGGTTTAGCTCTCTGTCACTGAGCGCCCCTGGGGGGGGGGGGGGGGGGGGGGGGGGGGGGGGGGGGGGGGGGGGGGGGGGGGGGGGGGGGGGGGGGGGGGGGG
>CAEGAD010064233.1:0-13491 GCA_903067055.1 Poeciliopsis paucimaculata
CCTGTAACATATAATATTTTACTTTTCCTGTCTAATTAACATCTTTAATACAGAAACACGGCGGATCGCCGCCGGGTTAGCAGGTCTACTGGGGGAAACTCTGAACCGGTTCATGTGACTTTAATGTTTTGGTGTCCAGAGAATCCATTCTGAGTTTTAGGATCATCATCATTTATTTATTTCTTATATCTAGTCGTTTCAAACTTATCACTCTTAGGCATATGTGTATATATATATTTATATAAAGTTTGTTATATATATATGTGCATTTATTACCTAAGATGGAGAAGCTTTCAGCAAATAAGCAAATTTCCCTTGGGGATCAATAAAGCCTATTTTATTCTATGATTTGATTCAGAAACTACTTTTGTAATCAAACTGTCTAAAGATTCAGTTTAAATGATGAAACTGATGAGGAAAACATCACATATGTTTATTGATATCGCAATAATCAATAAATCAATAAATCCCATTATGAATTATGATCTCAGTTTCAATTAGCATGACTTAATGTTGTTCTCTTTCTACCAAAATCTGGATGATAAACTCTTCCTTCTGCAGCTTTACTGAACCAAACCACAAAGTTCTGGAGAACCAGGTTCACCTAGAGGTCAAAGGTTAACCAATAGAGGCCTGACTGTTGGTTTAGTGCTGGCAGGTCGTCCCATCAGACATTATGATAATAATAATAATAATAATAATAATAATAATTAATCCTTCACTTGACAGAGAACTGCAGCAGATGTATGGCCTAATTAAAGGCCGCCAGTCAGAATCACTTCAGTACTTTACATGGCTCATAAATCTGACTTTTAGTTATCTCTAATAAAACGTTCATCCAGCTGCAGCTGTGAGGTCAACATCTGGGAGGAAGAGCCGCTCCTCTTCATCAGGCTGAACTCTGGAGCCAATCAGATCAGATGTCTGAGCTCCAGAGAACAGGAAGTACGAAAATATTCAACCACATCAAAATCCCATGTTATTAAAACCTCCAGCTGGAATAAAGACTAATAAGATAAAAAGCACAAACAGTTTGACCTGAAGCTGATTTAAAACTTCATGTTTTCCTGCTGCCAAAACAAATGATTAATACAATCACCTAATCACATCATCATATCCACAACACCAGGTTGTTCTGATGGATTTACAGGAAGATCAGCAGAAATAATCAAAATACTCCAATATTTACTTGTTTTCATGTACAGATGCATCAAAAATGACTGACCTGACATCAATGTGCTGAGCTTCACTTCATGGATAAACTTGTTACATTTTAAAGAAACACATCTTCATGTTTCATGCTATGAAGTTTTCTCTAGTTTTTATTAGTCAAAATGTAGAAAATAAGAGTGAGTTATTACAAGTGAATAACTTGATATTCACTTATTCATATGTGCACTAAATGGTAGAAACTTCAAAGAACGCATTGGGTTTTATGACACAAATTATCCCCAAACTTTTGTTGTCTTTTTACACTGCAGCCATATTCCTGATCTTAGTGTTTCTTAAAGAATATTTTATTAGTTAATTTTCTGATCAATTCGTTTGACAAACATTTAAACTGAGTTTTGATAAAAACCTGTTTTAATCTGAAAATGACAGGCTGACTTTTTAATCCAGACACCTGTTTTTAGTGATATTAGGAAGCTTCATTATGTAAATTCTTGCTCTGTTGTTGTTTTCAGTTAAATTAAGGTCAGAGTTCAGGCACAGTCCCGTTTCAGTGAAAACAGCAGGATTGCTGTTCAGCATTTTTACAAACAGATCATATTTCCTCAGGTTTACATCTTGCTATTTTGGAACTGATTCAACTTAAAAGCGAAGTCTCCATGACAACAGTATCAAATCACCTTGATTATTGACCGCTGCTCCCAACTGGCCAATCAGAGATCGCCTCTGGAGGTGTGCTCTGAATAAATGGACTGTTGGCGCCACCGTCCTGTTTATGATGTTTGAAACTGAGCTGCTAGTTCATAAAACGGGTTCTCTGCACATGATAACTGAAGCCGAACATGTTCAACGCGGAAACCAACAGATATCTATGCTCTGCCAACAGTTAGAAGCATTTATAACAGATAAACTGAGCGCTGGAGCAGCCTACAGGTTTCCTCTCACAGCAACACGCCGTTAGCCGGAGTTAGCCGGCAACTCAGGCTTCTGCAGGCTGTAGGCCTCGGCATTACACCAACCTAACCAAGCATCTTCATCTCCTCTTTATTATCTCATTATAATGAGCTTTTATATAGTTGAAGTTACCTCATGTTCTCTAGCAGTGTCACGTTACTAGAATGGAACCGTTTCACCGCTTCAAAATGCCGGTTAGCATCAGCAGAGACCGGAGCGACCAGCATCTAACACCGGCTCTAGCTAAACACCCCGCCCTCCAAAAATCAAGCCTTTCCGGGTACATACCATGCGGATCTAACGTTGAGTGCACGATGCTGACCCGCTGTGGTGATGTGGTCCGAATTAGGGAAAAATACTGACCCCGGTGATGTTCACTTGGTTTTCTTTTTTCACCCCGGGTTAGAAAATGGCGGCGAGGTAAAGTCCCGAGGTCCGCTTCTTCCCTTTTACAGAAACAGGGTTTCTGAGGGGGGGATTCAGGGGCTGCTCCGGTTTCATTCATCTGGGTTACGGTGGCGGGAAACGGAGACGGTGATTGATGTCACTGTAAAGCCCAGTTAACGTAGTAATAGCACACTAACACATGGTTAATGTATAACTCATGCTGTAATAAAACACGGTAACCATGACTTAATGGTCGTAATAAGGTTAAAACGCAGTAATGCACCACAATACTGCCCGCCAAATGGTAATAACATAGCACAACACAGTAATAAAGTTACAGACAATAATAACTCGGTGAAGACAGTCAGAGAACCCATTATGGACTCCAATTCATCCCAATCCTTCCATTAATATGGACAGACTCAAAGTCAGCTTAATGTGATCCAACTTTTCTAGTTATAAAACAATGTAAGCTTACATTAACAATAAAATAAACTGGTTAAATTTGATGCTAAAAATTATAATTGTGATCTAAAATATTAATATAGTAATTAAATTTTTTCCCCCTCTCATCTTCCCTCCATCTTTCTGTCTCCTGTTCTCTGTCCGTTCTCCCCCAGTGCTTTTATCACAGTTTTCTTGTATTGGTTAATAGTTGGATGCACTATTCATCGCTTTCCATTAGCACAGCCTGCTGGAAGCTGCTTCTGAAAATATTTTTGGTGAAACCAACAGTTTTATAACTTTTAAACAACTTCAGTATAAGAGGATCAGAAGGAAAGACAGGACCATCTCTATCTGAAGGCTCCACAAGATGTTACCACCACTTTTGAAAGTGAAAGCTACTAAAGTAAACACAAAGTTCTGTGACAGGAGCCAGGAGGAAGGACAAGTTATGTGTATTTTATCATTTTACTAATTAGTCCATGAACAATTCAGAACTGTAACTTTAATTTAAATAAATTCATTGATTTATTTTATTTTGACTCGATGTATTTTACTTTGCGATTTTTTTAAATTTTGGGTTAATTTAAGTCAGTTTTGTTGTACTGAAAAGAAACTCGGCAACTCTGTACGTCACTTCCTGTTTCTCATCAGGGGCGTGCCTTATATGCACCGTTGGACGCTCATTGGTTGAGCGCGAAATTTCAAACCTAACAGGAACAGAGGCAGCAACAGGCAGTTATTAGTCCTTTATTGTAGTTAAAGGACTAATAACATTTCAAAATTTATACAGTAATATAATCTCTGTTTATCCATAAGGTGAATATATTAATAGTGAGCCAAATTTTAGCCCGAGCTGAGATGGATATCGCTTCGTATTTACGGTAATAACGCTAGCCCGAGTTAGCCTCCGGTAGCTAATTCCAGCTAGTAGCTGTACTTTGGACATTGGGCTTTCCTCCTTAAAGTTTTCTTCCCGTTTCCCCTTTTTTAGGTGTTTTGAAGAAAGTTTGGCCTCCTACAGCGGAGACGACCCGCTGGATCCGTGGGACAGGTAATTCTGCTGTTTTAATCCGAACAGAGGCAGATTAGCACTTCAGACATATAAATGAGTTTGAAATCAAAATCAGTTTCTCTTCAGCTTTAAATAGTAAAATCTTGTCCGATCTGATGAGTTAATTAAGCCGCTAGGAACCGTTTGGATTCCTGACAGCTTTAATGTAGAGCTGGAAAAATGGGCCTCAGAAACTAGAAAAGACGCCACAAATTTCTGAAAATTAAGGATTTTATTTATCATTTACAGACAATTTTTATTTCAGTGAAGGTTTTGAGGTAGCCCTGATTTTAATTCATTGTTGAACATATTTATATAAACCAACACATCCATGAAACAACAAAAACACAAAGTGAAATATAAAATATAACCCAGATTCAGCATGATTTTCAACATAATAATGCAAGTTTGTTCTCTCAGAAACCAATAATTTTATAGTGACCGCTCAACAGAAGAATTGGAAGATATTTTAAATAACCAAAATAAAACACAATAACCAAAAGCAATAGATGGAAAGAAAATGTAACCACACACAGGTGAAACCACAAATAAAATGGATTATGATGTCTCAGCGGAAAATTGCATGAGAAAATATTAATCATCTGAGTTGAAATGAAGCTAATTTTAATTTATCATGCAATTAACTGATTGTTTATTGCTACAGGCTAAGGAAGTTCAAATTACGTTGCACAAACTTACATAAATAAATAAACAATGTAATCTAATAAATAAATATAAAATCAGTAGAACAAAATATTTGTCTGCTGCCCCAGAGAAACGTTGCTCGCTGCGTTTTTGACTTTTCTGTTCTCGGTTCCTGCAGGTTTGTGGACTTCCTGGAGCAGAGGCAGCCAGCAGGGGGCAGCAGTGAGATGTCGCTGGTGTTTGACGCTCTGGTCCAAAGATTCCTCAACGTGGATCAATATGCCAACGACGTCCGCTACGTCAACTACTGCATCAGATGTGTAAGTCAGACTCAACAGGACCGAGCCGCTCATCCTGATTGGTTCGAGGTACTTGGAGCTAACTAGAACTAGTTAGAGCGAGTTACCTCTAACAGCGAGAGTGTCCTCTAAGTTTACTGCTGGAGAAACGTGGAGGTGTGATTTAGTGAGTTTTAGGTTAGCTTGATGAATCTGAATGTTTTCATTAAAATCCAACCAGCAGTTTTTTAATCAGATGAGATCAGTTTATATCCTGAATCCAGTCACAGATTTACTGAACTGAAATCGTTCCTGGAACCAGAAGGATGCTTCTTTACTTCCTTCCTTACTTTGTTTCCTTCATTACTTACTTAACCCCTTAGTTCCTTCCTTGCTTGTTTCCATCCTTCCCTGCTTTGTTCCTTCTTTTGTTTCCTTTCTTTCTTTATTCCTTCCTTCTTTAGTATCTCAGTCTTCTGCAGATTTAAATGAGTCAGGTTTTCAGTGGACTCATGATGACGGTCCGGTTCTGTTGTCATCCCTGGCGCTGGAAGCTGTGTTGCATTGCTCAGGTTTCCATGGAAACCGTGTCTTCCAGGCCAGTTACTGCGCAGACCCCGGCGCCCTATACGCTCACATCTTCAGTTGGGGCGTCGGCAGCAGGACGGCGGCTCTGTACCTGGCCTGGGCTCGGCACTTCGAGCAGAAGGGAATGAAGGATCAGGCTGACGCCGTTTACCGGAAGGCTCTGGAGAACCAGGCCCAGCCGGCGGACACGCTGCTCCACGAGTACAGGCGAGTACAGCTAAAGCACTACACCAACATGGTATTTTGAGAAAGCTAATGCTAAAGTGCTAACCTTAAATTATATCTTTCCTTTAAGGACTACAATCCTTGAGCACAAATTAAATTTTAAGCTGAAAATTAGCTCTGCTGTTAGCGTATTAGCAGATTAGTGGAGGTTTGCTGAGTGTAGTTTTTGCTGATGTGAAGTGTGACCTGCAGGCAGTTCCAGAGCAGAACCAGAACCGAGCCTCCACCGTCCGGTGAGAGTCCGTCGACCCGATTCTCTCATGACGCCACGTTGGATCAGCTGCTGATTCTTCCTGTGTTTTATTGGACAGGAGCCCGAGTCCCTCTGCAGAACTCCCAGCTGACCAATCAGATGTCTCCCCAGAAAAAGGTTCCTGTCTTTTACGTTTTGCGACTGTAGTACCAGTATGACCCACTAAACCTCTGGTTCTGTCCAGGACGCCGCTGGTTCTCCATCCAAACTGCCTCTTAGAAGAACCGTCACGAGGTTAGTCCTCTGAGCTCGTTAGTCCTCTGAGCTCGTTAGTCCTCTGAGCTCGTTAGTCCTCTGAGCTCGTTAGTCCTGGTCTTAACGAGGCTTCCACCCCCCTGTGGCGCGGTTCGCAGCGCGTCCCGCGCCGAGACGTCGGGGATGCAGCGGTCCAGTCAGGATGCCGCCACACTGACGGTGTCCGAGTACAGCGAGGACGCGTTGTTCCGCGACGGCGCCGAGTTCTGCTTTGAAGAGGTCCGGGCTGAGAAATACTTCAGGAAGATCCGGGAGAGGCAGGAGCGGGAACGCAGGGAGAACAGTAAGAACCCGGCGTTCCCGGAGACGGGAAGTGACCCGTTTCTCCCGGAGACAGGAAGTGACCCGTTTCTTGTGTTGTCCTTGCAGTGCAGCGGCAGCTGCGGCAGCAGGAGCAGGAGGTGCAGTGGCTGCAGAACATGCTGCAGCAGGTCAACCAGGGCCTGCAGGCCTGTGGAGGATCTCACTACACAACACTGCAGGTCACCATGGAGACGGAGCCCTGCCCGCCTCTCTGCCTTCTGCGTTTCTATTCCTTCCTCTCTCTGTCTCATCATGTGACCTTTGACCCAGGTAACCCGGTGATGTTTCTCCTCCAGGGCTCTGCTGCTCCCTGCAGTTCCCGTCGCTCCGTCGGCCTGAAGCTTCACTCCGACCTCGGCCAGGAAGCTGCCGGTTCTGGTTCTGAGGCGACCCGCCCTCCGCCCGTCCTGCCCGACTGCGGCGGCGCGGCAGAACCTCGAGCTCCCGGGTCATCAGCCCACAGGAACCCGGACGCCCGGCAGCCCGGCGAGCTCAGCGCGGCGCCGCTGTGAGTACCTGATGACCTCTGGAGGGGAACTCACACGGCTGCCTCAAACTCTCTGATCCTCCATATTTCCCATCAGGCATTGCGGTCTGGTACCAGAACCTGAGGAGAAGCTTGATGGTGAGTCCTCATCGCCCTCCTCCTCCTTCCTGCTCTTTATCCTCCTCATCATCCTCTTCATCGTTCCAGTGTCTCAGGGAGGAGCAGCCATTTTTTCCCACGCCACGCCCAACTCCTCTCTAGGCTTCGTCCAGGCCACGCCCTCCAGGGCCCTGCCGTCGCCCACCGTCAACACGCGGGAGGCCCTGGGTGAGTGCCCGGTTCTGGCCCCGGTTCTGGTCCTGGCTCTGGCTCTGGTTCAGGTTCTGGTTCTGGTTCTGACCCGTCGTTCCCTCTAGGCGTCATCATGGACATGTTCCAGGCTCCGACCTTCCTGGACGACCCGTTCCAGGGAGCCTCTATGCTGCACCAGGCCGCTGCAGAACCCGACCCGGACCTGGAGACCGGCGGTAAACGCTCTGCATCTGTAGAACTGCAGGTCGGTTCTGGTTAGCCCGGTTCTGACCCGTTCTCTCCTTCATTGGTCTCAGTGGTCCCGCTGGTACCAGAGCCGCAGACCTCCGCCCCGTTCACCATCTTCCAGGATTATGAAGACAAAGAGAACGGCAGGTAAACCTTCCTCCTCCTCCTCCTCATCATCAGAGGCTCCTTAAAGAGACAGTACCGTCCTTCCTTATTCTCTTCCTTCCTTCCTTACTTCCTTGGTCCCTTTCCTGCTCTTGTTCTTCGTTTTGGACGTTTATGATTTGTAACCATGGTGACACACAAACTGCTTTGATGTTTTTGTTTCCTTCAGCGCCGCGGTTCTGGTTGAGAGGTCCAAACCGGCCAGGGCTCTGACAGAACTGAGCGGGCCGAGGGCGGACAGACCCAACGTGAGTATCGGACAGTTGTTGGGAATCTGGGCCGGTTCTGGTCCGGCCGGTTTGGCGGTTGTCGGGCTGAATCCCTGTCCGTGTCCGCCAGGAGACGCCGTCGGAGCTGATCCCAGACGAGAGCACCATGTGGGGCGCGCGCTTCAACTCGCTGGCCGCCTGTCCCAACAGCACCACCGACTTCGCCCCGCTGGCCCAGTTCGTCTCCACGCCGTTCACTCACAAAACGCCGTTCAGCGGCTGCTTCTTCCTGGCTGAAGGTACGGCGGAGGCTCCGCCTCCCGTCTCCATGATGCTTCACTGGAAGAGGCTCTGATTCTGATGTTCCTGCAGAGAATAACGGAGACGGCGGCGACGCTGACGAAAACGTCTTCATCAGACGACAGATGAAAAAACTCAGGTGAGCCAACATGGGGGTCACAACCTCTGGGAGGGTCACATAGGCACTGCAGTGGGGTCGTATTGAAGGTTTTGACTTTAAATTCACTTTAACATGAATCCAACATGCAACAAGTTGATGAGGTTTGATCACATTGGTTTGTTCAAAGTGTCACTAAAACCCAAATTAAGCTTTTAGCAGATAAAGTGTCTAATTTGGTACTGAAGGATCTGATCTCTGTTTCTCTGCACATCTTGACATTTTCCTGTAAATGTGTTGAGTTCTGCAATATTTGGCCTAAAACAGCCTGAGTGCTGCCTACTTGTGGTTGAAGTGTGGTACTGCAGTTGGATTTTCCGATTGGTTCCTGCGGTCCAGCCCGGTTGACCTCTGACCCGCCAACGTAGGATTTGTTGCTGGTCACTTTATCATAATAGAAAAAGCTGCCAGGTTTGTCATTAATCACTTTTTTCTAGTTTTTTTTTCTTTTTTAACTGAGTTTCTAGATTTGTCATTAATTAATTTTTTTGAAAGAAAGTTGCTAGATCTGTTGCTACTCACTTTTTGTGAAGAGTCTTAAAAGGGTTTGAAAATTTGCTAAATATATCAACAGTAGCTAAATTGGTGACTGTTCTTGACCCTGCCCTGACCTCAGTCCTGCTTGGCTGGTTGCCGTTCAGAGGTGAAAGTACATTGAATTTAGGCGTTGCCCCAAGTTTCGCCACATGGTGGCGGTGCTTCCATTGCATCTGTTGCCACGTTTCCCAGCAGAAGAGACGAGCAGTAAAGTGTGTGCTAGTAACAATCAGTCGTATGTAGCCGATTTTTATAAATAACTTTGTTAGCATTTTGGCCCTAGCATGCTAGTTGCTTCTCTGGCTTAGCAGCTACATGCTAAGCCGTTAGCAGTGACCATAGCTGCCTGCTAGCTGCTGCAGAAGCAGACATTAATGTGACATGAGCACATGAAGTGTTTTCATCAATGAACACAGTGACTGGTTAAAACATTTTGTTAAAGTTTATGAAAAATATGTTTTTCTTCAATCAAGAGGTGAAATAAAGAAGCTGTTGTTTCTCCCTCAGCCCCATCATGGAGCAGAGTCCAACTGATGACGCCGCGTCGGAGGCGGCCGGCGCTTCGCTGCTGCCGTCCTCGGCGCGGCGGGGCACCATCATGGCCGACGGCTTCGCCTCCTCCTGCCTCAGCATGACGCAGCCGCCGCCGCCCGCCCTGCTGTCCTTCAGGGAGCAGACGCTCGGCCCGGCCGAGGCCTCCGGGGCCGCCGGCTGGGAGCCGTACGCCAGCCCCCTGCGGGACCCGCTCCGGCCGAGCAGAGAACCGTTTCAGATCCTGGAGGACCCAGAGAGGCCTGGCAGCCCAGAACCAGATCAGAACCGGCTCGGTGACGTTCCCATGAGCCCGCAGTGCGGCCCCGAGGCGAGCTGGCTGGACGTCAGGAGTCCCGCCGCCTCAGCGGAACCGGACCTGGACGCCTTCCTGAGTCCCGGTTCGGCCGGAACCCGGGACGTCCCCATGAGCCCGGCGGCGCCCGGCGACCTCCAGCTGGTGTCCGACCCCTGGGACACCGACCGGATCTCGGACCTGCTGTCCCGGCTCCGCCCATCGCTGACCTCTAACCCCTGCTGCTACAGCTGGCCCTGCGCCGTCCCCAGCATCGGCCCCAAGAAGACCCTCAGCATGGGTAGGACCAGCGGGGTCAGAGGTCACAGCCTGAACCGCTCACATCACCCTTTCATGAGTCAAACCAACATAAGCAGCAAATAAACAGCTGAAAAGTGTGGCATGCACCTGTTTTTAGGGTGAAAGAGTTCTTGCTCAGCTCTGATCTGGTTGGCTCACAGCTAACACGGTGGTGGCAGCATCATGCCTTGGGAAGTTGGGTGGAGCTAAAAGCAGGATGTCATGATTTGGATCAGAGCAGAATGGCCTAATCAAAGATCTGATTTCACTAAGAATCTGCAGAAGGATCTCTGAGCTGCAGATGACATAAACCCACTCCACACTTTTCAGATTTTTAGCAGTAAATTGTTAAATTGTTTTAATTTCCAGCTGACAGAAAATCAGTTAAATTAATAAACAGGGAAGTTGTGGAAACTTTGACTAGGACCTTCTCAGATGTCCTGCTGTTTCGTTTCAGGATTGTCGTCCCTCAGAGTGGACGCCGTCCTTGGACAGGGAGCCTTCGCCACGGTCTTCCAGGCCACCGACCCCGTGACCTCTGACAGGATGGTGCTGAAGGTCAGGAGGGGGGCGCCCCGCACCACTTCCTGCTCTCCTTACCTCTCTCCTTGGTTCCTTCTTCCTCACTTTCTGTTATCTCCTTATTTCCTCCTTTCTATGTGGTCATTTTCTGCCTTCTGCAGGTGCAGAAACCGGCCAATCCCTGGGAGTTTTACATCAACACCTGTCTGGACGCCCGCCTGCCTCCTTCTGTGCGCCACCTGTTTGGCAGCATCCGTTCTGCTCACCTGTTCCTGGACGGGAGCGTCATGCTGGGGGAGCTGCACAACTACGGCACCCTGCTGGTGCGCCCCGCCCCGCCCCGCCCCCCCCCGCCCCGCCCCGCCCCGCTGGTTTCCTGCGATAACGCTCTGCGTTGCTGCGGCAACGCTTCCTGTCCTGTTTTTCTCGCTGCAGAACGCCGTTAACTTGTTCCGGGCGCAGAGCGACAGGGTGATGCCGCCGGCCCTCGTGCTTCACTTCGCCGTGTGCATCCTGCACACCGTGGAGCAGCTGCACGCCGCGCGCATCATCCACGCGGACATCAAGCCTGACAACTTCCTGCTGGGGGAGAGGTGGGTCCGTCTGCTGGTTCCGGTTTCGGTTCCAGCCCGTCTGACGCCGTCGTCCCGCCCCTAAAGGTTCCTGGAGAACCGGAGCTTCGACGCGGACGGCGTGGACCACGGCCTCGTCCTCATCGACCTGGGTCAGAGCATCGACATGGCGCTGTTCCCAGAATGCACCGCGTTCACCACCAGGTGTCTGACGTCCGGCTTCCAGTGCACCGAGATGCTGAGCGGGAAACCGTGGAGCTACCAGGTAGCGGGGCGGAGCTTGACTCCGGGTCTGCCTCTAGATTTATTAAAGATCTAATTAATCAGGAATAACAGATGAAAGAAAACTGAAAAAAATCTTATATTTGTAATTTTTCATGTTTGTTTTAATTGTTTGTGTGAATTTATTTATTGTTCTATTTTATTATTGGGTTTTCTTTAAATATCGTTATATTGAGGTTTGGTAAAACTTTCTCCATCAATTTATTTAGTATATTTATTATACATATTGACATGATTATTTTAACCTTTAATTATTTAACATTTATTTGATATTTAATCACTTGGTAAATGTTTTTCAGTTTGTGTTCATTTATTAATGTAACTATTTCATATTAATATTTTTATTTCTTAATATAATTCTATTTTAATGGACCTCGACACATTTCTATAGTAACGCTTCAAAGCAACGAATCCACTGCACCGATTGGCTGAGCTGTGGCGACTCGACCAATCAGAAGCAGAGCTTCCATGTTAAACAGCCAATGAGTTAAAGGCAGTCTGAGAAAAGCTTGACCTTTGACCCTCAGAATGATTTCTGAACTAGATGCTGGGTCAGAGTGAATCTGGGTTCTGGTCATCAGAACCACCAGAACCCGGACCAGGGTGTGAATATAATCTGCTCTGCGTTTCCAGACGGATTACTTTGGGATCGCAGGAACCGTCTACTGTCTGCTGTTTGGGACCTACATGCAGGTCGTTAACGAGGGCGGCGTCTGGCAGACCAATGGCATCTTTAGACGGTAACCCGATCACCCTCCGGTCCCTCTGGATCCGGCCCGGTTCTCCCCTAATCGCCTCCTCTCCCTCCAGGAAACCCCACGCCGACCTGTGGCTGGACTTCTTCCACACGCTGCTCAACGTGCCGGACTGCGGCGCTCTGCCCAGCCTGCAGGGCCTCCGCCGCCGGCTGGCCGCCGTCCTGCAGCAGCACTACGGCAGCAAGCTAGCGACACTAAAGAGCCGCCTGGTGGTGCAGCTGCTGGAGAACCACCGGGCCCGAAGGTGATCCTGTGGGGAACCACTGGATCACACAGACTGGGTTCAGTTAATCACACATCTGTAAATATATCCTTGTTTTCTGGGCTTCAATTTGTAGAGCTGTGAAATGATTCTTATGTTATTGATGACAATAAAATGTGTCTTGTTGATTTTGTGTTTCTGCTTCAAACGGACCTGAGTGGTAGCGGGTTGACCCAATCCAGTTAAAATCACAGATGTTTCAGGATTTCAGTTCTGATGGTTCTGGATCATAAAAAAACAAGAATTTAGTTTTAGATGATTGTAATATTTTAGCAGATCAGCAAAAAGTGCTCTGGTCATTAATGTGCTGCAACATTCTGAAGATTTTTGTTCACAAGCAGCAAAATTAGTTTTAGTCGTCGCGAACACTAAATGCTGTGTCATGGTAATTAGTGGGCGCTAACGCTAAAGTGCTACATCCACATGGTAATTAGTGGGCGCTAACGCTAAAGCGCTACATCTACATGGTAATTAGTGGGCGCTAACGCTAAAGCGCTACATCTTCATGGTAATTAGTGGGCGCTAACGCTAAAGCGCTACATCTACATGGTAATTAGTGGGCGCTAAAGCGCTACATCTTCATGGTAATTAGTGGGCGCTAACGCTAAAGCGCTACATCTACATGGTAATTAGTGGGCGCTAAAGCGCTACATCTTCATGGTAATTAGTGGGCGCTAACGCTAAAGCGCTACATCTACATGGTAATTAGTGGGCGCTAAAGCGCTACATCTTCATGTTAATTAGTGGGCGCTAACGCTAAAGCGCTACATCTTCATGTTAATTAGTGGGCGCTAACGCTAAAGCGCTACATCCACATGGTAATTAGTGGGCGCTAAAGCGCTACATACACATGGTAATTAGTGGGCGCTAATGCTAAAGCGCTACATCCACATGGTAATTAGTGGGCGCTAAAGTGCTACATCCACATGGTAATTAGTGGGCGCTAAAGCGCTACATACACATGGTAATTAGTGGGCGCTAACGCTAAAGCGCTACATCCACATGGTAATTAGTGGGC
>CAEGAD010064235.1:0-88045 GCA_903067055.1 Poeciliopsis paucimaculata
GTTTTTTTCTGTTATAAAAGGAAACTCAAAGAGCCAGACTGTTTCAATGAACGTTTGCTTGCTTGTAACAATAAGAATCCTCTGAAATGTTGAAAGGGTTAACAGAGGAGCCTGTTGTCATGACTTACTTCCTGAAGGCGGAGTTTCAGACAGAGCAGGAGTTTTTAAAGAGACAGAGGCCCAATTTCAAGGCGTTAAATTACACAGTCAAATTTCTTAAGACATATTTGATATAACAAATATGAAGGTAACAGGTACTCAGTTGTGCTGTAAAATGGAACTATGTGCCAATAAAACACCTTTAACCAACTTAAAGGTAGACACTTTTCTTCAGTCAGTCTTGCCATCCAACTTCCACATTAAATTACTCACAGTTTGACTCTATTTGGGGCCTTGACATATTTTTATTTATTTGCATATTATTGGATGCCTGTGGCTTGGTGTGGTGCATAGTTTTGTCTTGTCTTGTGCGTATTGCTCTATTGACGGCCCTGACTGTGGCGTGCGGCGACATAACTACGCCCAAATAAGCATTGGAGCTAATTTTTGATGTTTTCTATGTTGAGCCTATTGAATGCAGTAAGCCAATGTAAGTCAACATGCTAGTGATACCTGACATACTGCTGACAGCGTTCACTAATTTTAGCTTTTATGCCAATGTTTGCACACTGAGTTATATTTTGTTAGTCGACATGCCAACTCTCATCTTACTGGTGGTATTAACATGCTAGTGAATATGCTAGCAATAGCCCTCATGCTAATGTTAGCACTTTAGCTAATTTTTGATTCATTAGCTACATTTATCATACTGAATAGACTAAGTCAATGTAACTCAACATGCTAGTGATACGACACATGCTACTGACCACATCTAAGCTAACTTTAGCATTTGGCTATTTTTAGCTTTTACACCAGTGTTTGCATACTAAATGGTGTCAGTCCATGTAAGTCAACATAATAACGATACTCCACATGCGGTTCACTACATTTTAGTTCACCTTTGCTGTTGCTAATTTTCACCATCAGAGCGCTGGGTTCTAGCCGACATGCACACTTAGACTGGCCCCTTCTCCAGAAATGTTCTGGTTACTAGTTCCACTTCACAATACTGCACCGCTCTGTGCAGATCTGGCAGAGAAAATCCCAAAAAACACAGTCAATTTGAAAAAACGTGAAAAGGTTCACCAGGGTGCGAATACTTTGCTGAGACATTGTGTACTGGAAACATAAGAGCGCAGCAGTGCAGTTCACCCTTAGATCAGTCAGAGGTCTTTCCTCTCTTCTCCTGTGCTCTTATTATTTCTACAACCTCCCCATCTCCTCTGTGCTGAGAATCAAATATACACTTCAAACAAACAGCCGGGGATTCTTCCTCCTCCAACCCTGTGATTTCTTATTAAAAAAAAAAAAAAAAAGGATTGGTTTTCATTCTATCTTCAAGCAGAAAAGGAATGCTTCGTTATTCTTTGTCTTTTTTCGTGTTTCGGGGTGTACCTTTTCAATTTCATCAGATTAAAACGTCCCCGCCGTTTAACTCCACAGCAACTTGATTGGTTTCCCCTGGTTTATGCTCAGCTGCTTGTCCTGATGATCTGACAAGCACACGCTCCGGTTGAATGCAGCAGCGTGCCAACTAAAGAAAAGAAAAGCCGGGGCGAAGGAAATAAGAGTGGTTTGGGATGAGCAACAGAACTGGGGGAGCAGTGAGGATGTTTCGCGTTTTCAAGCTAGGTGACACATGCTGGGACTCTTCCTCTCCTCCTCGCTGCGGTGTCCTCATTACAGTTAATACGAAGGGGGCTGTGCTGCCGCATGGGGATCTCAAGGGAGTAATGATGGAGGCCAGTGCCCAGGAGCCCCAGGAGGGAAGTTTGTTGGTGGTGATTCCCTGGTACTTATGTCGAGGCCACGGAGGCCAACTTGAACCGCTCGCACTCCCTCACACACTCTTGCTCGTTGCAGACAGATGCAGCCAGCTCCATTCCCCCGTTTGCCCTTGGGAGTTAGACGGGATGAGGGAGGCAAACAGCGGGGGAGTGTTTGCCCAGGCACGCTGCCACACCCCATCCATCTCTCCCCACTCGCAAGAGGAGACACAATCATTTCTCCCTCCCGCCGGCCCCTTTCGTCCGTCCCCTTTCACCCCCGCCCCTCGGGGGCATATTGGTCCAGTCTCGGTCCAGCGCAGATATAATCCTTTAACGCCTTCAAATGATCCAGAGGTTGAGTGCTCCTCCCGGAACGCCGGCGGGACCCGCTGGGCTCGCACCTGCTGGAGCAGGTTAAGATAAATGCCAGCGACCAGTCAGGCATCTGGTCCAGCATTAATATTTAACAGGTCAACTCTCATCTCCTCGCCGCTGAAGGCGCCAAGGATGCCAGAGCCGGGCCCCAAAGACGTATCGCGGCTTAATATGGATTTGTGCAAACTGCTGAAATTGAAGCTGGGCGATAGCACAGGGAGGGAGTCAGAGAGCATGCTAAGCGGAGTGGCTGTTCACCTCTGCATGTCTTGCGTTTGGGCGTGAGGAGAAACGCAGCTGCCTCCGCGGCTCTAGGGGCAATTATCCGAGCATTATGTGGTTTCGAGTTTGTACGGGCTATAAATCGGAGATCAATCCAGCTCATCGTCCGTGTCTGGCTTCTCAAAAACATCCTCTAACTTATTCAATTAGGTCCATCAGAAAAACTCTCTTGGAAACCCCCTAACTCTCCCCTGCTTCCTCTGAAATCTCGGCTGTTCCTTTAGGGTCGAGGTTAAGTTTTCTCCCTCATGAAGTACAAAACAGGGGACTGAAGTCTTGCTAAGAACCCAATCCGACAGTTTCAACTTCAGTCGGGTCGGCTTGTCTCGTCAAATCACCTGGCATCCGAACAGACCTAATTACCAAAGATTTCGACCTTTGCAACAAGGTGAAATAGCTTGCATACTTCCTTCAAAGGTTCCATGGGAAACGGCAGAATCAGGTGGTGCTGACCTGTAAACCTGAGCCTTGTTAAATTATGGATGCAGCATAATGGCAGGAAACACCTGCCTCAGTAAGGAAGGTGACAACGAATGACAAGTCACTGGAACAGTGACACGGGGCTTCACAAGTCTTTCTATGTGCAATAAGAAGAAACTTTGGTGAGACATTAAATTGAACTTTAGGCCAATGTGCAAAACACATGTGGCAGAGAAAAAAAAGCACCATAAACACACACTGCTCATGGGAAAAAATGGGGATGCTGAAAGGGGAAGCTAATCGTCCAACAGGATAATGACTTTACAATGACATGATAAAGACCAAGGTATGTGAATGTCTAGAATGGCCCAATCTTGACCTAAGTTTAGTTCAAAATCTGGAGCAAAAATAGAAAACTTTTGTTTGTATACCTTCTGCTACATCCCATCTGAGTTACTTTGCAAAAGAGATTTGGGGAAAAAAACTTTCGTCTGTACATACTCAAGACCTGCAGTCAAAGCTGGTGCTATCGAGTATTGACTGAGGGGGTCTGGACACAAATTTATGCCACACGTTCAAATTTTACTTATTTATTTTTACTAAACATAGTTTAAAAACCATGTCTTTGTTTTCTTTAACTTCACAAATATACACTACTTTGTTTTGGTCTACCACATCAAATCTCTAAGAATCGAAGTGAGGATTCAGTTAGCATTAGCATAACTGAATGTGGAATTGGAAATTCCAGTTTTGTTTTATTGCTGTTCATTATTTATTTATTTAGCTAAAAAAACAAAAAAACAACCACAAAACAAAACAAAGACCATGCTTCATGACGCACATTTCATATCTGGGATGTTTTTTCCAAAAATGGCATAAATGTTTGGAAATTTTTTTTCTTTTCTCCGATAAAGGATATGTACTCTCGAAAATGTAAGAAATTATATAAAAAAATGTTCAACAAATGTAGCAGTTTATTACATCGGCTGCCAGCAACACTCAAGATTTTTACTTTTTCAGAAACTCGCTGTACTTACTTACGCTGAACAATTCTAATCGATGCATTTTTGCAACAGCAATGTTTCCATTTAGGGAAAACGTCAGCGACTCAACGTTCAGCATTCTAATCTAATTCTATTTTTGATTGTTGGGCAGGAACCTCCTGTATAATTCATGCCCTGCAGACAAACCATTTAAGCACAAGCTGTTTCCATTAAGCCACGGTGTTGCGTGTCCCTCGAACGAAGCTCGGCATTTGCACAAAAATGTTTCCTTAAAGGAAACATATGTCTCAAATGGGCCTCCAATCTGCACCAGACACAAGAAGGGGTTCAAACGTCCACATGAAATGTTTGCCGAAACGTTTGAGTTAGACAGGAACAGCAAGCCTTCTTGTCTTGTCTCGATGTGGAGTGACTCTGGATGTATGGACGGATCGAAATATTGATTACGTTGACGGGCCCAACACCCAACGCATCCAGCGGCGTCATTAGAGGAGATATTACTTGTATCTGTTGAGATTAAAATGTATAGAGAGCCAAAGCTACCAAAATCCTTAAATTAAATCAAAAATGGATGGAAATTAACTCAATGGACTGCTTTTATCTCCATATTAAAAAAGTTTAATCGCCCAACACAAAAATGTCTTACTCTGCATGAGGTGTAGCTCATGGATGAATTAAGGGTGAATCAAGTCCAGTCTTTGAGATTTACTATCCTGCAGTTTTTACATGCCTCCCTTTTCCAACACACCGGCAGCGAAGGCCAGGAAAAATAGTCTTTGATAGAAGCAGGAATGCATCGCAATATTTTAGATTAGCAGATCTTGTGGACTGGAATTGGTATACAAAGCTCTTCAAGCTAATTTTGAGTCTCCCAGATTGTTTTCGCGAACTTTGCGGCCTGCAAAGGGAGACATCTAGGATGCATCCTAAAAGGAAGTCCACTCCACTTCCACCCCTACAGAGGAAACACCTTTTAGCAGCATGGACCTGGTGCCTTGCTCTTTTGTTTACGAGCTACGTCCCGCGACCAGAAGTCAAGTCGTAAAACGGAAAACAGCAGTAAAATAACAAGCTTTGAGTTTAGGTTTCTGCTCTTTCGTCTTTTTGTCCTCATCAGGACTGATCAACACCCATCTGCCAACCATCTCAATGCTTGGTTGTGGTCATGACTTGAAGACACAAACAGAACATCATCTGCAAAAAATGGTGCAAAAAAAAAAAAAAGAAAAAAAAAGATTTCTACATCGATTTACTTTTTCTTCTTCCCTTTTGTGTTTTTTTTACCTATATATTGATACACTTGAAGCTGTCCAGTAATTTAATAGTGACTAAAGGTTTGTGTAGAGAGAAAACCATCATGTTTTTTTCCATGGCCAGGTATGCAACGATCAACCGTCAGGTGATTGGGAATCGCTGTTCTATTGGTGAATTAATTATTTGTTCTGATCAGAAAACACATTGGACTGCCATTTCAAGAATTCAGCAAGCAGAGGTGAGTGAATAGCTCACCAGTGCAGACTGAGCGTGTGCATAGCATTGCATGTGGAATAGCACTTCTCTTAAGTGGTGACACTCATGCCAAGAAATAATTTGACAAGTGTAAAAAAAAATTAAAAACTAACGGTCTGATTTTGTTGAGTGTTAAACTAATTAAACTGCTAGACGTTTACAAAGGTGACATGGCGAGGACAGACTCGCTCAACATCGAATGCCATGGAGATGAAAGGCAGTGATCACAATACAACCCCACAAACTGATACAGTAGAGGCACCACTATTTGTTTTTTTTTAACTTTACACTGAAGTTTGCTTAATAACTCATGTGGACAGAACTTCTGCTTAACATCTCAGTGTTGCTGCTGGGTTCAGGTGGAATCAACAAACATTAGACCCAAACAAGAGATGCAGTCTAACTATACTCTACTTGATCACACATTATATTTTTAAGTGTTCTCTTTTTTTTGGTTATGTCTTCCTCTTTTGGTTTGTGAGGGTGACACACTACAGCTGCCGCTGTGTGACATCACCCAGACAGATGAGGGTAGTTTGTGTGCCAGCAGGGTGAAAGCAGACGCATCAAGACTCAGCAGCGTGACTTGGATTAGACATCCTCCCACTGCACTACGGGGATCGAACCCAGCCGCACAACAGCAGGTCAAGCCAACCTTCCTGAGGGAGGAGAGGGGGCGTTTTCACACAAAGCTCTTGTTTGGCACCTGCCTCCTGCTCGGAAAATAAAGTCCAATTAGGGTCAATTCGGCTCGGCGGCAGACAGAGAGTGAAAGGAAGGGAATTTGGATCATTTTTCTTTTCTTTTAGGGTGGAGGAGACGTGTATAACTCCTTCACATTTATTACGTTGAGTCCAAACACCTGTCTGCGTTTCACAGAGAACGTGCTATAAACCGAGACAAAGCCTGGCCTTTCTGTAACGAAGCACGCGTCTTTTCACAAATCCAAAGAAGTAGAAGTATGGGATATATTTGTTTGATCTGATTCCAGATGGACCTTCCACAATGGCTATTAATAGCATTGGCTAACATAATCAAAGAACCAGCAAATGTTTTAAAGGAGTAGTATTACCAAAAATTGACTTTTTTGATCTTTACATCATGTTATGTTATTCCCTCACCTGGAGTGTTGCCTTGATTCTTTCATGCTTTAATCTCCATGGCAACCGTTCAGCCCCTCTTTTAATGAGGATACCGCATAAGGGAGAATCCTCGCACTGATAGGAAAATTCACTTACGTTGTCTGTTGTTCTCTTGTGTAGCCGGATCTCTACGGGCCGTCGCTGACAGGCAGAGGACACGCTGAAAACTGTGATGTCAAAGATCAGGATCTGCACAAAGTAAAACATTTAGATAAATGGATAAAAAGTTATAAATTTGACGGCAGTCTAAATTAATGTTTTGATTGTTTATTCTATGTTACATGACTTTGTGTTTTTATGTTTGTTATGATGTAAAGCACTTTGAAATGCCTTGCTGCTGAAATGTGCTATACAAATAAAATTTGATTGATTGATTGATTCAAAACGCCTGAATGGACTTAGTGCCACCTTCGAGATGCAGCTCCTCCTCTGGGCTGCAGTTCCCAAGAAGGAGCCCTTCCCCTGCCACTTTCTCACTCGGCTCCTTCAGACTAGCCAGCAGCAAATAGCAAACACCATCTGCTGACCTCATTAATAGGAGCTACTGCTCTGTGAAAAACTGGCACAAACGTTGCTAAAGGGTTATTACAGGAGTGATGTGACGACTTCCTGAAGGTGAAGTTTCACAAAGAGCAGGAGCTTTTAAAGAGACAGAGCTCAATTTCAAGACGTCAAACTATGAAGTCAAATCGTATTTGTAGCATTTGTATAACAACTGAAGGTAACACAGCTGCTTGATTGTGCTTTAAAGTGACACCATGTGCCTGGAAAACACACATACAATTTACATCACAGTGTGATATAAATCTTTAAAAAAAAGTTTATCTTACACAACGCTGCCCCCTTGAAAACAGGAATGAGTTGTTGTTTTTTTTTTTTTAGCAGTTTTTATGATAAACATCCGCTGCTTTCTGGAAGCTCTGAAGGGGTTTGTTTTTGTCTTTTCAAAGCAATATAAATCTACCACACCAGCTGAGCCGATAGTAGCAACCTCAGGGGGCCTTTTAGAGGAGCCTCACGGTTTCTCCTTTCTTGCCTTTTTGCCTGCTGGTGGCCTTTCATGCAGAGGCAATATCAGTTCATCTGGCGGTAAACGCTTAATAGCCGCCGAGATCGAGATCCCCCCCCTTTTGAATTATTAATATTTATTTTCCCCACAAAAAAAAAAAAAAAAAGAAGAAGAAGCGGGTGGGGGGGCCTCGACTCCCACGCGTCCGACCGACGCGGCGCTTGGACCGTTGCAGGACGGTGCCTCTCCGAACACTTCCTGTCACAGCGGCCAATGAAACGAGCGTCGGATCGGAAGCGAGCGATTCGGAGCGGATGACGCAACATTTTGAACGCCTGAGAACTTCCCACACGCGTCTTCCCTCTCTGCTTATTTATCGCCGCGGTAACCTCAACACGTTTAAGCACTTCTCGAGCTGAACACACAGCCCATTCCAGGAACGAACTGTAACAACGGGTAACTGCTGCTGTGTGGCCTCAGGTCCCCAAGCGTGAGTGTGTTGTTCTAAGCAAAGTTCCCACTCATTCTTTATATTCAAACGCCATGGTTTTCCATGCTCCAATTTCCACAGTTCTTAGCTGCTTTATAGACCAATTTATTAGAGTTTGAACTGAAAAATCACCTTGAATTTAGGTCAAATAGTTCTAAAAAAGTCTGGCTTTACATACGGGAGACGGAAAGACACGGAGAGAGGAGGATGGGTGGATGGATATTAGGTTAGATGATTGAAAGACAGACGGATGGATGGATGGATCAGTGGAGGATGGATGGATGTTAGGTGGATGATTAACAGGTGTACAAACTGATGGATGGATGGATGTACATATTTTACACAGAGTAATACTCTGTAATTTTTCCAAGCTTCCTCTTTGAAAACACTTTATTTAAACTAAATCCTTCAGTTCTCTGAACTGCTTCAGAACCCTCGTCAATCGCAACAAACCTGCATCAGTCCGAGTCTTTCCACTCAGTCAGGCCTCAGCCCAGAGCCAGGGCATGTCCCCCAATCCTACAGCCTGATTGGTCGGTGTGAGGCTTCATGCTTCTGCTCCATTAACTCTCTGCACTTTCACTGGGAATATTTAAGCCCACGCTGGGAGCTGCAGCAAGGTGAGATCTGCGGAGCTGGACAGGAAGTCGCCATAGTGCATCCCCATGTAGGGACTCAGTTCAGAGGGAGGGTGAAGGTGCATCACTGGGTGTTATGTTTTACATGTGTGTGTGCGTGTGTGTGTGTGTGTGTTGTGGGGGTACTGCACACACACATGGGCACTAGCATAACAACATCAACAGGAAACACTCTCGCTTTGTCCTCAGCAGGACTGTGACATCAACAGGAGAGACGAAAAAAACAAAACGCTGATGCGTCTCTTGATGGGCTCCTAGGGGCCCACAGGAGCCAAAGTAATGCAAGTGATCTTTGCCACTTCCGACCTGCACAGATCTGCAAACTAAAGAGAGAACTTTAGCGGAATGATTATTCTGGTGCACACACATCATCTTGTCCTGTGAAGGTGTGTGGGCGTGTGCGTGTGTGTGTGGGAGTGTGTGCCTGACGGAGACACGTAAAGCCGAATTTCATGCAGATTTGCTCATTTCCTGCGTTCCTCCAGCTGTCTTGCGTCACCCGATTGTTTTTTCTGCCATAACTCTTTTATGGACAGTTTTGTCATTTTCCTTTGATTTTTTTTTTCTTTTCTTTCTTCTCTGTTTCGGAGCGCTGCGTTATCTCCGCACATTCTTTAAACATAGAAAAGCTGTCACGGGGAACCTTAAGATGCAGCCTGCCATTTCATTACAGGATTCTGTAAAATCTATTTTTAATTGCTTTTTGAACTTTATGCACCACAGCTGCCTGCAGCCGCGCTGCTGCGGTTTGCCTCTTGGTTTTGACAAGCTTTAAAAAGAAAAGCAGGTCGTAAAGTAAACACAGAGCCTGCCTGCCTTTCTGAAAGTTGAGGCAGAGGAAGGCGGGGGCTCAACAGTTGCATGAAACAGAGACATCCTGCAGGATATTGAAGTACTCACGCTCTGCAAAGCCATCAAATTCAAAACAAAAGGCTAAATAAATGATATTAGCTTTTGACATCAAGAAAGTTAAGAAAATACATATGACTTTTGTGGTTTTTAGGCGGGAGTTAACGTGACAGACCAACACAAAATATTACATAATTGTAAAGTGGAAAAAATAGAGATAAGAGGATTCTTGCAGGTTTTGTTGTGGACTTTGACTGGGCCATCTTAAGACATGATTTTCGTTCCACTGGAGCTGCTGCATGTTTAGGGGTCGTCGCCCTGCAGGATGGTGATCCAGAGGATCTTCCTACACATTTGATGACCTCTGGCTTTCTGGCAAAACAATTCACCGTATATTTTTGTAAATGTTTGTGAGTCCATAGACGTTTGGGTTAATCAGTGGCCCTGTAACAATGCTAGAGAACGACACACACATAAACAAAACACCAAATGGCGCCATGGCTACAGCAGTATTGTTTATTGTAAAATTTAATGTTTTTAGCTTTATATCATGTTAAAAAGTTATTCCCTCTTCAAAAACACCCCTGGGGTGTTGTGACTTTCTCACTCAGCTCCTTAAGACTAGCCAGCAGCAATTAGCAAACACCTTGTGGAACTGAGCATCTGCTGAGCTCATTAAAGGAGCTGCTTCTCAGTGCATCGCAGGTAAAAACGTTATAGTTAATAGAGGAGCCATGTTGTGATGACTTCCTGAAGGCGGAGTGTGAGAAAGACCAAGAGTTTCTTAAAGAGACAGAGGCCCAATTTCTTGAAAGTCATATTTGATATGTGCAACAATTTTAGAGCAACTGAAGTCGCATTATTGGTTAATAGAATGACACTATGTGACTGGAAAACTTAAATTGCCCCTTCAAAAAAAAACAAAAAACTTGCAACTCGCATTGTCACACAGAAACAAGAAGCTGGAATTCTGAAATCTATTCACTCTGGCAGCCAGTTTCAAAAATGATAGTTTCCATTCTGCCAGGAAGCCGAATCCGAATGGATGGACAGCTAAACGTTGCGGTCACCTAAAATCACCTCCATGTGAACGGAGTCTGAGTTAGAGAGAAACAAACAACTAACTCAAGGCTTTAAATAGATCGCATAAAACCCAGATAAAACCAAGTCTATGGCTTTTATCGGACTGAGTGGGAAACAATTTCGGGACGTAACGTGGAGGAAGCGAACAGCGTCGTCGTATCCAAAGAAAGCAACATGTCCATCCAGAGTGACCCGCTGATGACGACGCCAGCATCCACTTGTGGTTACTCTCTGTCCTCCCGGTGCATTACCCTCCGGAACACCATGTAGCGTCTTGTCTCGTGTACTACAGCGTGTTTTCACCACAGCGACTCCGTTGTCGGTGTGCGTAGAGGACGAAACATCAAAGCTCCTCCGCCGAGTCGGAGGTGCTCAACATCCCAGCGACTTTCCCGGGGCGGCGTTAATGCATCCACCTGGCAGGCAGCCGTCCGCTGCACACTCAGCAGTCGCTCAATCGTTCGACTCGGAGCACCAGATGGTTTCACCGCCGACGAGGCCCGATGCAGCACCGGGGGGAACTCCGGGGCCTCGGGATGAAATGTTAACAAACTTGAAGCAGCATTTCCAAGCAGAGAAAAAGAGAGAGAGAAAAAAAGAGCTCACCATGCCTTTGTTCATATTTTATTGTTTTTCTGAGCAGGCGGGCGACTCTTTCATGTCGAAGCCGTTGCAAAAGTGGAGTGGTGAAAGCCGGTCGGTCTGCGCGCGCAGGAGGCCCCTGAACAGGGCCCTTCTCTGAACAGATGCCTGCTGCCGTGCCTATGGGCGGTAATGAAATGAAACTCGGCGCTGTCTCCTGCAGGTTAATTGTGCCGATTTGGATGAACAGCGGAGGATTTTTTTTCCTTCCTTCCTTTCTTAAAATTTCTTCGCAGCACCCTGAGAACTCGTAGCATTTATGACCACGTTTTCCAGGACGGTGACTGTGTGGATTTTCTTTTCCGCAGTATAACACAAGAGCGGGGAGGCCGCGGCGCACAGGGCAGTGTGAAAGTCATTTGCTAATGAGAGCTCGTAAATAAAACGCTGCTGTGCGAGGAACGCGGCGATTTGGGCTACGTTTACGTGCGCCGCTCTTTGGCCTGGCAGGGTTTCCTCCACACCCCTTCGATTTCGTTCAGACGCTTCCAGCTCCATGTGCGTTCCTATTATTTTTATTATTATTCGATTTCATCGTGTTCTGTGGCGGTAACCTTCCAGCGTTTTCCCCAGTGGGCCTAGCTACTACTTGGGCAAACGTCGTTTACAGTATGAACGTGTGATTTATTTCCACCGTGTGTAACACGGTGGAAATTAAACTGCAGAGGAGTTGTGTTCCTCTTGTGTCCAGGGGACGCCGGTGAAGGGCAGACCAGACTCTCTCCAGTATCTGTCAAGTTGGATTTATGCGCCGCCGCAATGAAAAGAAGCTGTGAAAACATTTACTATCCAACAGCATGTGACTTCTTTAGGCCTTTTAAAACCCACTTCACAAATCTTCACAAATCCACTTTCAAACGGGTTCTCGTCTCCGTTAATGTTCTACAGCTCCACTCCGATTCTGTGCTATGGTATTTCTCATCTAAGAGGTTCCTATAACCCCCCCCCCCACATTTTTCAGTCTTAAATAATGCAAAAATAATAAATCTATCCAAAATAATGTGCGTGAAAAAGTGATCCTATTAACTATTTTTGTTTTTATTGATTTGATTAGCCACTCAGTGTTGACTGCTGCCAGGAATTGCTGAAATAGAACCTGGCTGACAACACGAAGTAGGCCGAAAGTTCTAAAACAGCAACATGCTTGAGGCGTTTTCACGCCTGACAGTCCGGCGTTCTATCAGATTATCATACATGTGGTGAGTCCGACCGTCAGAGGATCTGTCAGTTCAGCATACGAGGCAAGTTATGACCAAGATAAATCATTAAATTGTTTTCAATGATATCTAGTAATATATACATGCGTTGTCGTGGTTTCAAAGTGTATTTAAAGCAGCGTCTAGCTGCAGCTGCAGTCGACTACAACACACGCCCATGTAAAACTCATTAACCTACATAGCCGCTAAGTCAGGATGTCATACAGCTGTTAATAGCAAAGTGCATGACGATGTATGTCGTGATCCTTTGTTGCTGATTAAATAAAATCATATGGTAATGAGAGTGCACGAGGAAGAAATCTTCAAGGTCCACGTACTTTGTCCACAGCGCTGTCTTCGAGATGCGTGTCTTTGGTATTCACGAGGAAACGTTTCTCGGTGCATAATTGCTGCACACCTTGAGAGCTGGCCTGCTGGGAGCCGCGGGGCCCCGCCTGCTGCGGGTCGTGTTGCGCTTGGCACGCAGGGAGGCTTTCAAAGTGGCAATAGCTGCATGGGCAAAAATCCCGCAGGAGGTAATTAACACACATACAGTACTGGAAACTTTTATTGGCAACCCTGGTTAAGATCTGTAGAAAGCTTTAAAATAAATGTGCTTTTTATTGCAGCGCTATATATCCTCACATAGAAACTGTAAGTAAAACAGAATGCTTAATTTGAGTACATTTACTCACGGGGGGGCGGGGGGAAGTAATCCACTTTAAGGAAGGCCTGTTTTTGCACAGTTGTTGGTAGCACTGCTCTGAATGGGCCCTCCTTTGGTAATATGACAACACTTAGTCTCTTTCTACACATCACAAGGTTGGAGCGTGCAGCGGAAAATACTGTATTTTCTTTACACACTCTCTCTAGAGTCCTGGGTCTTCTCTTATGAGCTTTTCTCTTCAGCTCACCACATAGTTTTTCTATATGATTTATGTCTGGGGCCCTGGAAGGTTATTTTTGTATCTTGTGTGTGTGTGTTTTTCCCAATGTCTTGGTATTTCACAGGGTTCATGATGCCATGCGTCCTGATAGGGTTCCCAGGGCCCTTTGGAGAAGAAACAGAACCGCAGCGTTACGGATTCTCCAGCGTTCACAACAGCAGGCATGAAGTGCTTTTCCATAGATTACTCCTCCGTTCCACGCTAAATCTGCCAAATGCGTCAATGGGCTGAAACTTGGATAAATTTCACTGTAACAAGATTCGGTGAACTGTGTGCCACACATTCCTCGAGTCAAGCCACACGTGAGCTTGAGACAACGTCCCGATGCGTCTTACCTGAAGTCAGTAGAGAAAAAGAACTGGACTTTTGCTCAGTGGTTTAAAAGTAAAGTTTCAGGAAGGAAGAGGAGGAAGAGTGGAGAGGTACAGAAGCCATGTTGCTTGAAGTCTGAGATGAGTTTCCACAGTCCGTGATGGTTTGGGGAGCCATGTCATCTGCCGGTCTTGGTCTACAGGGTTTTCTGAAGTCCACAGTCCACGGAGTCGTCCACCAGGACATTTTAGAGAGCTTCATGTTTCGGTTTGCTGACCGGCTTTAAGGAGACGCTTTCATTTTCCAACAGGTCGTGGCACCTGGCCTCACTTAAAAAGTACCAAAAGCTGACCATGGTGTTCCTATGTGGTTGGCCCACGAACTAGTCTGACCTTTCACCCCCAGGGAGACTCTATGGACTGTCAAGAGGAAGATGAGAGACACCAGATCCAATAATGAAGATATCTTGAAAGCTGCAACCAAAGCAACGTTGGCTTCCTGACCACCTCAACGGCCTCATTGCCAGTACTTTGTGTAAATTTATTTATCAATCTTATGTAATATTAAAATTCTCAGAGACATTGACTTTTGCGTTTTCATAATTCACAAGCCACCATCATCCAAATTACAGAGATATGTGATCTAAATCCATGGCAAAGATATTAAACTTTTTCACAATATTCAAATTTTTTTTAGATGTACTTATAAAGGAATATAGATAGGCAAAAAGTCTATCAAATCTATCTAAGGAAGGTCATGGTCATTGACTTTGCTAGTAATCCTTTATCATGAATGATCAAGTGACAACAGTGCTGCATTGATTTCAGTCTAAGTCAACTAAAACAACCTTTACTCCTGGTTTTATGTCCGGATTAATTACAATTTAGATCCTTTTGGAAATCGCTAACCTCTTGGGATTGGTGATCAGGTTAAACCTTTTTGTTAACTCCTGAGCTTGTCATGAACAGACATCTTTTTCAACCTGAGCACAGTGCCTCCAATGGAATAGAAAGATTAGGTTGGTGAATGTCTTCTCCGTTGTTTAACCAATCATATCCACATAGGATTGGAACTGCTCCAATCTCTGTGTGAAAGGAAAGAGACCATTGAACCCCAACTGTTGGAAGAAAATGATTAATGTCATTGTTGAAAATGCAACTGCGCCCTTTCTTGTTTGACCTGCTTTGTGTCAGGGTCGAGACTTGAGATAGGCCGAACAATGCATGAGGACATACATCATGTCTCGCTCATAGATAACACTGATCTGAAAAAGGCGCATAACCTTGTAAAGGTGAGGTTTTGTACATCCGGCTAGGAAAATATTAGCGGCACGCGGGAACTTCACATTTACAGCTGACTGTTGGACTCTTATCGGTACCTTCTATGAGGCTGTAACCCAGTTCTCCCTGAGACGTGTTTAAAATTCAGCAAAAAGTCAAAGCCGTAAAATTCCAAATTACCAGGACACACACCTGGCCAAGTCACGTGTCGGACACCGATGGGTCGGTTCTGCCTTTAAGTGACAGAGGATTGGGGTTTCCGGGGGCGGCGGCGGTGGGGGGTGTTTCTGCCATTGGTCGTGGTGCAATAACCAAGCGAGGCGGCAGCTTATTATCTACATCCAGACAGTGTTTCTCCCTGCTGGTTGCCCCCATTGACCACGGCTGTTTGTGTGTCACCCACGCTGGCCGCCTCATATCTCGTCTGCTCAGCCACCTCGATGAAATTAACCCCTCCACCCTCCACCCAACAACAGCCCCCGCCCCAACACCACCACCACCACCTCTCTCTACCTCGTCTGGCTGCTTCGCTGAGCGCCTTCGGGGAGAGGTCAGCGAGGAAAGCTCGCCGTCCCAGCGAGCCGTATCACACTTTAAGTGGCATTTCGGCGCGATACTCGATCAGCTAAATATCATTATGAGCTTTTCATCTCATCCATAATTCACCTGCGGCTAAGAATAGTCTGCTCTCAGTGCTAATGGCAGGAGAGAGGGATGACACGAGGAAGATGTGTGCCGCACGGGCGCCGCGGTGCCTCGCATTGTTGCCGCATGCCGGTCCGATTTCCCCTCCCGCTTTTTAAATGGCAAGACGATGTGTGCTGATGTGAACTCTCTTTTCCTACCTCATTGTGTCATCCCTCGGCTGAATCACTCAGGAAACAAACGATTAGACAGACGTGAACGGTCGAAAGCGCGGTTTGTGTCTCCGCATTGTTCTGCCCTTCCCCTCGCGCGGCTCGGCCCCCCTTAGCCCAACTCCTATCTCGGCCGCACATGTGTCTGGAGGATGTGACTTTCCTGAAGTCTGGACTACTCCGAGGGAATGTTTGTCTACCTAAAAGACTTCATCAGCAGCCAAGTCTGGACACAAGAGGGGACACGTGGTGGAAGGATGAGACTGAGACAGACAGCTTGGTGCCTGAAGGGTTGTTTCTGCTTTTGTCCACTTTGCAGAGTGACCATGGCGACGTAATATGTTTGGACAACACGTCAGTCTTAGCATGACAAAGCGCTTCACTCCAGGTCTGGTCGGAGCTCTTAGACTTGCCGGTGGGAGAGCAAGAAAGCGTATTCCCAGAAGTCTTTGGCTGTTTTTTCCCCGTTGCTTACAAAGCAACAACAGCTCTTTTTGTTCCACTTTGAGTTGCATGCTCTACTCCGAGAACGAACAAAAAGCTGACATTTGACCTGAGTGGAAAAAAAAAAAAAAAAAAGCATATCTGCAGAGTCGGCTGAAGAGTCACTCTGACTATGAAATCAACTCCCACCCGTCATCTCGCAATGCTTGAATCAGCAGCGAAAGGCCATGGACCGACCGCACTCGTCTCCCAATTCTCACATTCCAGGAGCGGCTTGGAGAAAGTGTCAGATTGTTCCCCATGCACATAGGACAGGAAAGAGGAACAGAAAGTCCGTGACCGTCTCTCCCTCCCGGTGGAAAATAAATAATAAAAAGAGAAGAGAAGGATTTTTTGAGGGGTGGAGGGAGAGTCATACAGGAAAGGTTGAGAGTCGTCCAGCCACTGCTTAATTCATGCATACTGGGGACATAATGTGACAGTAATGCAATTTGTTCTGGGCCAAAAGCCCAGTCGCACTTATCTAGCGGTTACAGGCTTGATTTGTCTTCTTAGTCCTCCTCCCAGGCCACCGTGGATTAAAGGGGTCGGGTTTTTTTCCCCCCTTTCTTGTTCCTCACCAGGTTGGAGGATGGTCGCCCTTATTAGATGTGACGGCGTGATAATGAAATGGCATAGTGCAATGTCAAAGCAGTTGACACAACACAAAAGGCTAAGGCTGGTGAAATTCCTAATCAGCTCAAAATGTCACGAGGCTCACCTTGGGTTTAAATCACAGCCTGTGGACAGATTAGTCCTCTATCTTGATGTCCGTCCAACTCTGGACTTGTTCTCCACTCTCCTGTCTTTTTACGTCTAATATTAACTTCACATAGTTCAGAATAGACTTAAAATTACTTTTGTCATGATGACACCGATAAATTGTCAGAGAAATGATTGCGATACGTGATAATGTCGTTTTGAGACCATTTTCGACTAATATGTTGGTAAAGGCATCATAATAAAACCCCATCAGAGATCAATGATGGGGTTGATCTCTGATATCCAAAATAACTAAACAAAACAGCCAAAACAATAAATAAAACGTGCTGTGCAGTCTCAACAAAATTAAATGTATAGTAATCAATAGGTTCAGACAGGAAAACTGGCAAAATTGTAAAAAATGATATAAACACTAGTTACTTTGTGCTGATTGTCAAATGTTTAAAGTATAAACTAACTTCACAAACAAGCATGCAAACGGCAATTATTGCACTTTTATTTCATTCATCATGTGATTAATTTATTTATTGCTAATTGTGACAAACTCAGTTAGCTTAAAACATTAAAAACTTGTTGCTGTCCTATCAACCCTTCCAGACCTCTCAGGTCTTCTGGTTCTGGTTCTGGTCTGCTTTGCATCCCCAGAACCAGAACCTTTAGAGAACCAGTTTTTTTTTTTTGTGACGTACTCTGAAACAGCTGCCTAGTTGCTGAACGTGTGCAATTAAAAAAAAACCCAAAAAACGTTGTAATAAATAAACATTACTCTAGATATACAAGCTGATATTTACATCCTAAAGCTTCCAAAGCTGGAAACATCGGGACTAAAGTCCGTATTCTTGAGGTTCTGAAAGAGCTTTTCATCTATTAAGAGGTCGGATATTTCCCAAAGGAGACATTTTTGTGAAAGATATAAGCCCTTTCTAATAACTCAATATCACCTCAGGTTTTCTACACTTATATCTCCTTTTGTCAAACAGCGTTTGCCTTGGAGATTCAACTCACTTACCCCAAGGTCCTACCTTTATAGCAGCCGAAGATAAAAATATATAAATATATTTAAATTTAATTTCACACCTTTGACACCAACAGGCTAAAAGTAATAACCAATAGAAGAAGCCATTCGACTCTTCACAGCCTCAAGGTAACAAGAGTGAAGCTTGACTGGTTTCTTTTAGCTCACCAGCAGACCCAGTTCACGTCCCCCAGCTCCACCGCTGAGCCGCATCACAGCTCATTAGCCACTGAATCTGGGGATCCGCTCGTTTGTTTGGCCACGCTGCCGCAGTCAGCCTGGGCCCAACAAAGTCCGAAGCGGTCCCCCGAGAGTCTTAAAGTCCTGAAAGACAAAAGCAGTCTTAGTGGCGAACAAAGGAATTAAACGGCCCATTTAATACGGGATGTGGAGCTCGACGGTTTGATTTCCTTTATTAACACGATCAGTGCTCTTGGAAAAATGCAGTAATATGAAACAATTAGGACACTTTGATCAATATGAAGGGATTTAAATGTACTTAAAATAACGCAGTGGTTTATCTCTTCAATGGAATATGTGAAGAAAAAGTGTTTTTTAGCTTAAAATGAAATAATTTCTTGCAGACGTCTACCAGTCTGTGACGTTGGAGATAGACTGGTACTACGTCTTACTTTTAGCTGGGATGTTTTTGAAAGGTTTCCTGTAGGTACATTCTGTCCCAAGCCACCACAGTGAAACCAAGGACTGAACTTTGACCTGGCCCGGGGACTGGATTGCTGTAACTGTGCCTTTAAAGAATGTCACTGTTTTCCTTTGACTCACAGTAAAACTCATGCTGGATTCTGTGACGCTCCACCCAAACCGTAGTCTATTGTTTGATGCGCCTACGACTGAATGCGGTGCCACCTGGTTGGACGAGCTGTCTTTATGAGGGAAAACAAACAAACCAGCGGGCCGAACCACACCCACGGCACCGTGCTGCTCAGAGGAAATGAAGCATTCGTCTATGTCAGACATGTTGGCTGTTGATGTGTCTGAAAATTTCAGTTTCATTATCATCCATCCGAAGAACGGGTGATTCCTGGTCTTTGTTTACTTCATGTTTAGAGATTTCTTCAATGTCTGTCAGATTCTTCTGAGAGCTTTTTAAACCAACATCATAAACTCCTGCAATCTCTTTTCTGAAGTCCCCAGTCTGCTCTTTCAGTCTCCGTGGCGTTCATTCTCACCACACCGAAACAGAGAAAAACCTTTTTCCAAAACGCTGAGCGACGACGTTCTCATCGTGTGTGGGAGTGTGGAATGTTTCCAACACCTTGCTGGTTCAATGCCACGGAGAGTCGAGGCGTTTCTGAAGGAAGATTGGTGCAAATTTGGTAATGATAAGGAATATTTGATAAAGGCGCTCCCAAATGTAAAATGAGATTCTGGAACCAAGGGTGAAAGGATTTGAGGTTTAAAACAAATAAGAACCCTTTGCATTAAAGGTTGAATAGATTGCCTTTAATGAGATGTTTGCATCTTTTTTGGTGTTGTGACACCCAGACTGATCTTTAATTGTTTTAAAATCGACTTCTAGTTTCCGTGATTCTTATTTCAAAGGGTAAACTTCCTGTTTGTGAAAATTTTCATCTATATCCCGAGAAAAATAACCAAACCGGGCAAATATTGACAACAGTTGGTTATAGATTACAGTGAATTAGTACAGCTGTTATGTGTTTTATTTATTTGTTTTCTGAGTTCCGGTCGCCGTTATGGGGTCACGGTATCCGTGACTTTTGAACTCCACGAATCAAATTTTCACCGGTTTATCCTCGAAGGGAACATTTCATGGTGTAAACGTTCTGAGTTACAACACAAGAGAGAGAGAGAGAGAGAGAGAGAGAGAGAGAGCCGGCAAACTGCAGGCACGAGGCCACCGAACATGGCAGATGGCAGCAAGACGCATAAATATTTTCAACAGCTTTGGACGTGGACGACTTTTAACCCTCGAGGAGAAGACGCGACCCCAGGGGCTCTAGCTTTCCCCTCAGACCTCAGGCGATGTTTACAGTTTGCAGTGGCGCCACGTTGTGGATGATGTCACATGACGGAAACGGTCTCTTCACAAAACGGTCGAGAAAAAGCAGAACGAGGTGATGCATTGTGGGTTTTTCTTGTTTTGTTTTGGTTTTTTTTAGTGTTTATGATCTTTTATTTATTTGAGAGAGAAGAAAACAAGTACACCTACCTGAATGTAAACAGCATTGACAAACACTCGGTGCGACTGCCGACGCGCAGGCCAAAAGTCAGAGCTGGAGAAAGACCTTACGTGGTCTTAAAGAGATACACGCCTGCGTTCCACTGCCAGGAAATGAACAATAAAAACTGCACAGGATGCGATACAACTACTGTAGGTCAGACCCAGTTATGGTTCGGCCGAATCCTTTCTCCTGATACAAGCTTCTATTGACGTGCGATAAATTAAAAAGGCCACGACGACGAAAATGTAATTACGGCGCTCTTGTTTCACTGATTAACAACACCGTGGCGCAGTTTTCATGTGACCTCGTTGTGCTTACAGGAAATGGAATCTGTTTTGAAGTCTTGGGAGATTTTTTTGGGGGGCATTTAAGCAGACATAAACACTGACGATATCTAGAGAATTTACATACAGGGCGACTCGGAAGGGCCCCTCGTTACACATTTTTCATAATGCGATCATTTTTAAGACGTGACACTAAATACGTTACAAACTGGCTGAAGTGACCTCAAGAGACCAGGAAGAAAGAAAACTACGAAGAGAGTTTAAATGAAACTCAGCAACCGTTGCAGTAACTCTAGTGACCTCTGGTATGAACGAGCTAAAAGAAAAATACATTTAAATTTAGAAAATTTCATCCATTAATCTGAGTGCACTCAATGTCACATTGGATGTTTATATTTATTTTCAGAAAATATGGCTATGCTTTTTTTTATTTTTTAAATATTTAATAATAAACTACTCTAAACTACTCCAAAACATTTCAGTCGTCAGTAGAATGGAGCTTCGTCTATTTATGGTTCGGTATTGGCAGAACGTAACTCCAACGTTATTCATGGCTTGGGAAGCCGACCTGACCCGCTATTGGCTGGCGTTGACAAAGCAGCCAATCCAGGGGTGGCGTTCATTTTGCTTCGTCGTGATTGGCTGTACTCCAAAGAGCAGAAATAGGGAAGACAGCGGCTGCCTAAAATGTAACACAGAGCGGACACTCAAAGCACGGATGCTAAAATTTGATTTAATAGAGACGTGTTAAATGAAGCGGCATAAAATTTCACATTTAAACTACAAAGAAAAAAAAGGATAAGAAATCAACTTCTTAGTATGACACGTCTACAAAAAGAAACATCCTTATTTTTAGTCGCCAAATCGCAACACGACATAGAGAAATTGCAAAATAGCACCAGAGAGAAATACGATATAGCCACAGATGTGATCAGTCACAAAGAGAAAAGTCAAACAAGATGAAACAACTACAAGAGTTTGTAAAAACTACAGAGAGATTACTTCAAAGGAATTTGACATTTACAAAGCAATACGAAAGCACAATAACAAAAAGGAAAATGACAGAATACAAAGACATGAAATCAACTACAAAGAGTCAAAATAATCAAAAGGACAAAACTGATTACTTGAAATTTAATTTAAGAAAGCAACGACAGAGATTTGACTTCAAACGGCAAAATATCTTAACATACATGTGAAATAAAACATATTTACTAATGCATAGGAAATAACAACCAAACGAAAATGCGAAAACAACTGCATGTGTCAGCTAATGACTTTAACTGTGCATTAGGAGGGTTAAGACCACAGCACAAGGGATCCAGGAGGGGAAGAAAAGGTGCAGAGCAAAATTCAACAAATGACCTTCAAAAGTCACAGCTGCAAGCTAAGAGACGATGGGAACGATGGAGCGTGCGTTAGGCTGCTCATTACTTACAACTTTAATGGCAAAACAAATTTTTCATCACATCTGTTATGCAGTTTCGCAGAAAACAGGAAACGCTCCTTCTCGCTCTCGCTCCGGCTCACCTCGGTCCTGCAGCAAGTCCTGCTGCCAAAAGCTGATTATTTATGGACTAGTCCTCCTTGTCAGCATGGCAAGAAGCCATCGCTTTTACTGCTTAACGAAGCAAATGTATTCCAAGTCTAAAATATAATAGAAACAACAACAAAAAAAAAAGAGACCAGAGTTCTGCAGTCGCACCTAAACAGAGCAGTGAAGATCACTGATAAACCGGAGCAGAAAACAGAAAAAAAAAAGTCTTCTTTGCGCTAAAGAGTAAAACTGCGAGGCACAATTTTGAGCAGCACTAAAATAGTTTCTGAAAATACGCTTTTTTTTTTTCTGGCACCCAGTGTGTGGAAATTCTTCTGCAAAAAAACATGGCAGAGACACAGACACGGCCAGCAGAGGGGCTGGGATGTAATTGCTGCTCTGCAGCGGGGAAGCAGTGCAGACGCCGCCGGCCGCGCAGTGCTCGGCCTCCTGATTGATGCTGCTGTTGGAGAGGCCTGGTTAGCCAGTGGAAACCGCCGTAAATTCCCCTCCGCTCCTTATCGTTAAGCTTAGCAGCCCGGTGGAAATAAAACGGGTCCCGAGTCCAATTGTGGAAAAGGACGCACGACGCCGTGTTTAACAATTTACAGTGTGCCGTAAATGAACAAAAACGGAATCAGGAGGAGAAATACAAGGCAGCGTGTTTTTTACGTGAGCGAGTTGTTTGTGTAATTTTGAGCTCGTGATGCTAACGGTCCCATCGAAATGTCCAGTGTGAAGCTTTTTGTTTTCGGCACATGAAGCTGGAGTGTAACTGATTCATAAAGCTACACAATCCTGATGTAAAAGAAAATGTGACTTTGTTCAGTTGTTTCAGACACAAAGGTCTTGCAGGGGGTTGAATACATATTGAACACATCACATTTTTTTAATAGTTTGGATATTTTTTTACCTACAAGTCACAGCACATTAACACGACATATAAAAAGAAAACAAGCTAATATTGTGTCTCATACTGCTCCCAGTTTTCTACCTATACCTTCATCTGTAGACTTCATTTTAATTTGCCGTGGATTCTTTTGTGTGTGTGGAACATTTGGGCTGCTACTGACACATGGTATGGATTTTTTTCTCAATGGCCACATTAGAAATATTGAAACTGAAAACACGTTTTACATCCCGTACAATTCGAGTGCAGAACTTCTGGAAGGTAGAGGGCGAACGTTGCCAAGCCAGAGCGTGGGTTGCTGAATCCCTCCTACCAAAGAAGACTCGACGCTAAATCTAAACCAAAAAGACCTTCAACAAACTACGAGATATGCAACCAGGTTACGACAGCGTTTTTGTTTTCCAGTTGAACTGTGCATGACATTTGTCAGGCTATTTCGGGACTGCAGACGCAATTTACCCTCTGTGGCTAAACCTGACACGTGTGCATGATGGACTGAAATACTCGTGATTGATTATGGCGCATCGGCCCGACGTCTAGACTTCTCAGAGCCGCCGCACACGGCCGGGGCTTGCGGTCTGACGAGCGCAAACGTGGCCGTGGCTGCGGTACGGCGAGGAAGAAACGGCCACTTTTTAACGTCAAGCAAACATGCGACCGTACTTTATCATCTCTGACTGATCCCCTTTGCTAAATCTCAAGCTGGGAGTCTCTGCTCCCTGATCTCCCTTTCGGTTTGAACTCTAATCCCACTGAGCCGGGAGTAGAGCCCAGGCTAAAAACCAAAATAAAAACAGAAAAAAAGAACAACAAAAAAAACATGCCTTACAGCTCCCTGTTTAGGTACGTTTTCACAGAGCGCTCTCAGTATCCAGGCCAGTTTGTGTCCAAGTGTTGAGCTATGTCTGTCTCTTGGTAACGTCCTTCCACTCTGCAGCATGTGTTTATGATCACAATCCTGCATTCCTCCTCCTCTCCCTCGCCCCAGTGCTGCTGCTGCTGCTGCAGCGTCGCATCCCATGCTCAGATCCCGGCCACAGGGCGGTACGCCGGAGAACCGCAACACATGAGTGACCGACGGAGCCTCCACCTCGCCCTCGCTTTGCAATGTCTATTTGTCTATTGGAGGAAGCTCCATTGTTAACAGACGGTAATGTAATAACCTGACCTCCTGACCCCCGTGTGTGGCGCGCAACCTCCACTTAATGCCGCCTGATACGTCAAGTGCGTCCGAGGCGGCTTGTCAACAAACACGCAGGGGAAGGCGGTAAACGACGCGCTGCGGTTGTTTTAACCCTGGCGGGGCAGAGCACATTAATCACAGCTAGAGGCGGAGATGACGATGATGATGATGATGATGAGGTGTTTGGTGGTCAGCTGGAAATAGCTGGTAATGGAGCTGCAGTGAGTCGACACGTCCACACGCCGGGCTTTGTTTAGGACACCAGAACCGGTTCAACAATGGACGACTCGCTGACACTCCTCCACCTTTTCCACAAGTCGGTGCGTCCTCCGTTGCTTTAACTTGTGTTAGTGACACTTGCTTCTCATTCGACCCAGTCATTTGTTGTCTCTGACCTGTTATTTCTGTGTGGTTGGTGCTGATCTCCAGCGGTAACAGAGCAAGAGACGGGGCCAAATCCTGGGCAGATCACCAGTCTAACACTGAAAGTCACTGCACAAGCGACAGTAGCTGCGTTTTCATTGACCATATAACTGCGCGATTTGACATTTCAAAAATAAATGTGCTCAATGGAAATACACCAATTCTGAAAAACATAAAACGTCTCGGCACCATTGGAGGGTTTAAACGTGCCTGCCTGTTTCTTTTGTCCACACCAATTATTTCAGTTTTGTCTTTTAAAACTGATCGTGTTCAAAAGCAACGTCTGATTTCCATGTGGTAATCTTCAGTACATTTTTATGTATTCCTACTTTATTTCAATTTCAAAACGTTTCAGTGGCCGTTGTGGTTTTTCTTGGTCGTTAACAGAGGCGTACAAACTGTTCTGTCCATGCGCGTATCACAACAACGATCCAACAATACCTGGTTTCACTCTTCGCTAAGCTGTCTAAACTGATGAAGATTCACTCACGTCAGAATAACGAATGCTTGAAACGGAGTGGAAATGGTGGCTATGACTTCTTTCACTAGTAACACGCGATCTTTTCAAAACCATCTTTGCTACGTTGATGATGCTGTGCTTTTATAGATCTGTTGGGTTTCTCTGAAAAGATCCAACAGTTTCACTACACAGACAGAGAGATGTAGCACATGCTGTATCTCCAGACCTGACTGGTTTCTATGTCTGCATTTATTCCTGTCTGCAAAACAAAATAATAAAAATTGTATTGTTATTGTTCCATTTCGTCACTCGAAATGGAACAATTTCAAAATACTCTGATTTGTTGTTTTTTTTCTGCTCTGGCAGCATAGGAGAATATTTACACTTGATCGAAGAGCAGCTCTTACAGTTCATTCAGTTCGATTGCTCTTTCAGGAGAACAATTATTTTCAGATCAGCTGTTACCGCGGCGACCGCAGCTGTGATGCAAATGAGCTGATTGAGATCCAGGGACCGTCACCATATTTAATATTTACCCGGTACCAATCCGATGAACCGTGGGCACAGGGTTCAATGGCAGAGATGATGGGAGAGAGCACCAAAAAAAACAAACAGCAACAACAACAAAAAAAACTGTGGTATTTTTCTTCTTCTTCTTCTTACCCACACCGGCTGCTCCGTTTGGCATTCCAGTCGCGGGTCAGGATGCCTCACGGAGGCAGAGCGGGTCCGCCGCAAGGTCGGCACACACGGACGATCGGTTTCACGGTGAATACCAAACGTAACGCCGCAGCCGAAGCCCCGAGAGGCGAGACGGGACGTTAAAGATGGCGTCCCCCTCCCGCCGCGTCCCCCCGGCCTCCGCCAGAGAGCAGAGGACGAGCCAGGCTGCAGGGAGGAAAGAAAACAGGTGGCAGGCCTTCACAGAGGAAGGCGTCATAAATTATAGGAGGTCCAGGACGTCTACTGGGGGTCCCGGCGGTGTTCTGTAGCGCTTTTTTAAAAAAAAATTTTTTTAACCCCTAATAAATAATATGGATTTCCATGCTATCTGAAGAGCTACAGCCTCGTCGTCTTCCTGGAATTTATTTATTTATTTATTTATTTTTTCCCCTGCAATAATCTCAGTTCATGTGCCGTCATTTCTCAGATAATGAAATCATTTCCTCTTTTCGGCAGACGGAATGAAGTGACCGGCAGCCAAAGCAAATTAAGCGACTCATCTCTCACAAAAGAAATATAATGCTGTCCTTGCCCACGTAATTCAATTGCAATATCTATCCATTAAAGCCACTCCGAGGCATAATCATTTTTTCCTGGATAGTCTATTATTATCGTTATTATCATTGCGGATGATTCTGGAGGACGTTTTTTTTTTTTTTGAAGGCTTAAGGAGAACGAGGCTCAGAATGCCAGAAATATAACAAAGGGTTAGACTATATTACACAAAATAAAATCACAAAATAAAATCAATAATCTTTCATGTATTACTGACACATGACACAGTCTGAGGCCGTGATTGGGCGGCGCCTCATTTGCCAGGGGAGCCTTCGAATGGAGAACCTGGAGTGAAGGAAAAATGATTCTGTCCACGGCTGGAAACAAATCAGGGAGAATGTTGAATGATTCATTTCGCCTGTTACTTAATGAGGCAATTTATGGGTCATTTGTACCTTAATTGGTTTGGATTAATTCGCTTTAATTGAGTGTTATCACCTTTGACTCTGCTCATCGGGGGCCATGGCGCTACATGAAAACTTACTGGAACGCTAATAAACGGAGATCGGCCTTCATCGCCCCGGTAAAGTTTCACTCTTTATTCTGACTCATTTTAAGACGACGCTCGCCATGCGTCATCTCTGAAGTGGTCGTGTTTGTTCGGTCTAATTAACGATTACGAAGCCTAAGCATTGTGAAAGCATCACGTTACATTAGCTGTGTTTCCCCTGACCGCAATTTGACACTTTGAAAATAAATTAGATGTAAGTGCTGATCGTGACAGGCGGAAACAGACATTTTGAAAAAAAGCTTGTTTTCGTCATCAAAGTTCGTGTTGCCAGGATTGGTTTATTTCACAAAACTGCCAGGGAAACACTTTTTTTTTTTTTGCATCACGAGTCTCATGATCAACAATCAGATGTTGCCACTGCCACACACCACAAAGAAGAAGAAGACAGGAAGTAGTTGGAGGATGATGACTCATCATGTTTTTTAAATACTCGTCCCGTGAGCAAACTTCTTCACGTGTCATTTTAACTGGGTTTCTTATTTAACCATTTATGTTCTAAATTTAAAATCTCCACCTGGATATTTTTTGAATATTTTAATCGTCGGCAGTTCTTTAAAGGTCCTATGAGTAAATTTATTTGCCCTTTTCAATATCTAATTTACCATCTATTAAAAGAGTGTCCCTCATTATTATCATTATTATCATTATTATTATTATTTCAGACCTATGTTGCAGCGGGTTATTAAATTACCGTAATAACTCGATATTGGCTGCAAAGCTCAACGTCTCCTCTTTCAGTGGTGGAATTACGGTACTGAAAATTTGGCTGGACCGTCGCTGCTGTGCTTAGAACTTATAGGGTTAATGGAAACACCTCCATTGTGAAATTGTGCTTTTTTTTTTTCAACATTAGTGAAATATTGAGAAAGTTTTGCGAACCCTTTGGAATGGAAATGGCGCTTTCGTCAGGTTGAGTTTATTGGTTCAAACCCATCATGATCAGCACTTACATCATATGATCCATCCTCCACAAAAAGTAGCATTTTGGCTAATATATATATATATATATATATTTTAAATCCGTAATGCAGATGAACCCCAAAAGTCTAAACTCACATATGAAATCCAGACAACAGGGAGAATTATCTTTTCGGAGCGTATTTCAAATTGGTGAGTCACACCGGAACTGGGTTAGAAAGTTCTTCTGGTTTTGAAGATGTCCAACTTGGTTGAGACAGGACTCTGGACAGTAACACATTAGCTTGACTGGTGCTGGATGTAAAGGAAATTTTTAGTGGTTAGAAAATTTTGAAAATGCTGCTGTATCAATCACTTCGCTGATATACGATTTTTACCCAAAGAGATCCCTAATGTAATAAAAATCTCTTGTATTAAATTTATTATCATACTCTTCTTTCTCATGTACCGTCAGTGTTCTTAGTATTTACTTCCAGACATAAAGATCGGAGCCAAGTTTGAATATTTTCCAAGACTTCTTCACAAGTCAATTATACAACTGTGTCATAACGTAACTTTTAGAACAACTTACAACAACTTTATCTAGGGAGAATCTCTTTAAACCAAGCTGCACAGAGTGCAATCATGTTTCTTTTTTAGAAAATTATTTTCTCCAGAAGTTGCGTCGACTGCTTGCTCATCAATTCTTGTGCAACTTTTACACAACAGGAAGAATATGCGGTTGTTTGCTTCCTTTGTGTACTGAAACGCAGCTGTTTTAGGATTAATGGAAGTAAACTCCCTATTGATTTATTTACATGTAACAGAAAGAGCCGAGTTCCTCTAATATATATCCTATTTACCTCAAACCATCGATTTGTTTAAAGTCTACCACTCTGCAGTTATTAGTTATTTTTCTTACATTGCCCTTTTAACTCCCATCATGCTCATTCTGCAATTTATTAAAGTACAAGCTTTAACTTTACCTTCGTGAAAGTGCCACGCTCTATATTTACAGTTCCACGCTCATTAAATATTTATAGAGGTTAGCGAGCTATTACTTCCAATTAGGCTGAAGACAGAACTGATGGTCTTTTGCTTTTATTTCTTACAGGCTTGCATAATTTGCTTCCACCTCTGCTCACAGCCCGGTGATCGCTAATGATAATGAGAATCAAGCATGATTAATGGTAATAAGAAGTAATGTTGCATATTTTCAGCTTGGTATTTTTCCTCCTGGATAATCTGGTGCTGCGCCGCCGAGTTCTCGTCGTGTATTCGGTTTGTAACGACTGTGTGCACCGCCAGCTCCAACACGAACCTCCTTTCTTCTCCTGTCTGATCCGAGCTGACGCGTCTTTTATCCTCTGCCGCTTCGCCGCTGCTTCCAGGAGTAATGATCAAAACAGCAATAAGGAAACGCCGGGGTAAATAACATCGCCTTTCATTTCAGCTTCTTGGTTATTCTTGAGGACTTCCGTTGTTGCTTTGGCAAATGTTATTTTAGTTCACTGAATTAAGACTTACTTGAAATGTTTTTGACTTTTGTCTTTCTTTTTGCCCCACCTTTTCACCCAACTAACACTTTCTTTGATTGGATTTCATGCAATTTCTAAAGTGGTAAATGGACTGAACCTGTCCAGTATTTCACATTTCTTATTAATGGAGATGTCACAATTGTGTTCTTTCAACATTAGCAGATTAGCAACAAAGATTATTGGAAAGGCAGCTACAGAGACCAATCAGAGGCTTCTTATACTACAGTAACCGGGTCGCAGCAGTAAATATGCCCACTTTTATTAACAGACTGGCAGGCCACTCAGAGTAAGCGCCTTGCCCAAAGGCACATCAACATGTGCCAGGAGAGGAAGCCGGGATTTAATTGTACCACTGAGCACCAGTCATCATTTTCTCTACAATAAGGTAGCAAATTTTTAAGTCGAAGTCCTGTTTGTTTCTTAGGAAAAATTAAAAAGGGTTCCTGACAAAATCCTGACAGAAACATATTGTTTTTGACAATGGTGCCACAAATTGTCAGTCTGGGTTGAGACGTGAGGAGCTCAATGACAAAGTCAACACAATGAGACCATTTCTGACCCGCTGCTGACTTCTGACAGGTTGCAGAGAAATGGCCAGAGCCTTTTATCAAAGGGTCACCACAGCGTGGAACAAAGCTCAGGTTGGTGACATGTGTCTGGATACAGCAGGTGACTGGATCTGAGTATTTCCAGCACAAAATAACCCCGACCACCCATGTTCTGCAAAAGAAAATCTAATACTCTGTGATCCCCTTTACCCGCATGCTTACTGTTGCTCAGACACAACAGACACTCAGTGAAAAATGGTCAGTGTCATTTTTCCTTACTTTACTTCTGCAATGTAATATTTTTTTTACAAGTTTGTTGCTTTATTTATCTTCTAATCACGAAAGCACTTTGAGTTACAGCTGATTCTTCTTTCCTTTTGGGTCAATGGTTGTTGTATGTATTGAAGTTCAGTGTTTAACAGGCTCCATACTGTGGAAACTGAAACGTCTGTGGTTTCCACTTTCTGCCACCAGATGGCGTAACCAACATCGATTTAAGGTTGAACTTGTAAACTTTACTTCTGGCTGTCTTCACGAGCGTTCAGTTGTTTGGTCTCCTTTCTCCTGCAAGGCGTTTACCTCGTCTCTTAAATCTCTGAACGTATTTGTAAAACGCAATGAGACATTATTAGGAACATTTCTGGTATCTGAGGTTTTCCATGTCAAGCACACAGAGCGACTAATAAAAACCTCAACCCCTTGCAGCAAATGTGCCAGAGTCAACAACTAATTTGCAAAATGCTTGCCCCTACGAAGAGCTCCGCTTAGGAAGTTGAATAATGAGAGGCGCAGTTAGTGGAAGCGGATTTAGTGCTGAATATGAAAGTACACCGAGTTTGCAGTGGATGGGTCAATGATCGTAGGTGCGACTGTGTATATCCATTCAACAGATGTCAGGACAAATCACTCTAAAGCTCCAATGTTGAATCAACTGGTGGTGTGGGACGAAGAGTCATGAGGTCAAACAAGTCATTGGGTTACATTCACTTGGAACCAGGAGCTCAATTCATCAAACCTTTGTGCAGCCATACCACAGAGAACAAAAAAACAAAACAAAAAGGTTTTGGAGACCTGAAACGTCATGCTAAATTTCCCACCAGTCAATTCAGCGCGTCGTTGGTCAGATGGCCGGTGCCAAAGAAAATGTGTCACTAAGTTTCCTATTCCAAGAACCGTGGATGTCAAAGTCAAGTCTAATGGGCGTATCAAGTAGCTGCCAAGACATTTAGCTTGAATACTGGAGTTGAGTCAACCTCTTGATGGCTCAACGGGAAAAAGTAAACGGGGCTCGGCGGAGGAAAGTGGCTTCAATCTGGGATGTACTTAAACATTCACATTACGTTTCAAACCAGCCTGTCCAACATTTGCGAGCCGCCCAATAAAACGCCAACTGTGATAGAAAGTTTTCGGTTTTTTACTTGACACGGTAGAAGAATAAACAAGTTTAAGGATTTCATCTCTTTTTTGTGTGTGTGTGTTGTTCTTGTTGGAAGAAAGTTGGAACTCAGTTACATCCTAAACTTTCTTTATGCCAGACACTCAGTGAAATTCAATGGTGTCTTGTTCTGGGCTTTGACAACACGTTGGCTGTCGTTCTCTGAACCCCTTCCAGTGCTCATTTGGCAATCTGAAAACGTGTGGCTGTCTGTGATATTTGCAATTTTGTTGAAGGAAGAAAAAAAAAAAAAAAAAACTGTTCATTTGCTTCCAATTATATTTCCCAACCTCTTTACATGTCTTCCGGTCCCTTCTGTTGAAAAAGCCCCCTCACAGCATGACACTGCCACCTCTATGCTTCTCTGCGGGGGGCGCAATTAGTGGAGTAATGAGCTGTGCTCATTTTCCGCCTGACACAGAGAGAATTGTATTATGGCGTGGAGTTTAGATTTTCATTTCAGCATAACAGACTCTACTGTTCTGCATCTGAGTCGGGGGAAGGTTTCACTCCAAGGATTTCGACTCATTCGGTTTTCCAAAACCGTCTTCACTGGCAGCCTCGAAACTCCACATTTGCAGACAGTTTTAGGAATATTTAGGCTACATACGGTCAGTTTTCAAACAAGTTCAGAATCCATGTAGCTGTGTTATTTTGGGTTTTTTTCAAGATTTCTTTTCCTTTTCCTTTAATATTGACAAGTTGTTATGTCAGCTTATTATAGGAAATGCTAACTTTTCCCCTTGTATTGTGGCAGATCAATACAAAGTTGCCCATGATTGTGAACTGAAAGGAAAAGCTCAAGTCAAGATAGATGGAGAGCATCTGTGGGCATCAGTTTTCAAGCTACGTTACAAAACCTCAACCTCAAAAGTATTTTTCACTTTGTTATAAATATTACAAAAAGTTCTGAGTTGTGCAGGGCAGAGCGACGACATGTCCTGTCCACAGTCTCTTTCAGCAGCTCAGTATGCTGATTTTAGCTTTTAAATCCAAGTTAGCTAAAAAGCTAATATTAGCTCAAATCTTGTTGGCTAACTCTGGCATAATGGCTAACCATGTTTTTAAGTCAAAATAAACTAAAAGGCTAATGTTAGCTTAACTTTTATCATCATAATGACTTATTCTGGTATGATGTGTAACAATGACTTTATCCATTCAGAATGTTGACTTCAGTTTTTAAATCCAAGTTAGTGAAAAAGCTAGTGTTAGCTTAAATTTATCATCATGATGTCTAACTATGGTATAATAGCTAACGATGTTTTTAAGTCAAAATAAACTAAAAGGTTAATGTTAGCTTAACTTTTATCATCATGTTGGCTAACAATGATGTAATCCATTAAGTAAAACGATTTTGGTTTTACTGTCAAAACAAGCTAAAAAGCTAATGATAGCTAAAATCTTGGCTGACGATGACCTGTTAGCCATCATGTCAGAAAACTGACTTTGTTTTTCAAGTCAGAATAATCTAAAAGACTGACGTTAGCTAAAGTTTTATCATCATGTTGACACTTAGCCTACCACGATGGCCATCAGTGACTTAATCCATTCGTAAAACTGATTCTGGTTTTCAAGTCAACATAAGCTAAGGGGGGAAAAAAGCTAATGCTGGCTTCAGCGTTACCATTTCTGCTTGGCTGATTCTGTGAAAAGCCATATTTTTGTTCTTATAGTTTTTCAGAAGTGTTGTGGTCTTTCCACTTTCAGGTGATGGATTGAAAAAAAATAAAATGCTAATATTGTTTTAAACTTTTCCGCAACTTTCTCCCTCATCTTGTCCTTTGTTTGCTGGTCTTCATGATGCTGTTTGTTCATTAATGTGGCCCCAGAAGACCTCTGAGGACTTCACAGGTCAGATTGTTTTTGGTTGCAGTGTTCTTTTCCTCCCACTTTACAATCAGGGACTTTTTGTGTCTATTGCATTTAATCCCAATAAGACCTGGGGAAAAATAAAAATGATCAACGAGTAAAAATACTCTGCATGCCGTGAGCTCAGTCACTTTTGTCATTTACTGGTCTTATGATTTCTTAGGGTTTCATCATGGAATTATATCTTAATATTGTTCATCTGGTCATAAAGGAAGAGGTTTGTCACATAACTTTGGCATGCTGTTGCTTTAATTTCCGGCCCTAGGCCACAAAACGGTTTTTAAAAGGATGTTGTGTTTTTATTGGCAGACTCTAGATCACCACACCTCAGAGCAAGAAGTCAGAACCGGCTTATTTCTAGCTATTCTGGGCCATCAGTTAAACCCTGTGCTCCCGTTTAAAACACAAATGTCACAAGTGAAGGATTCATCCGGCATAAATACAAGCGAGGACTAAACTTCCTGGGAAGATGCTGATCTAAAGTCTTCACGGATGACAATGGCGACGCAACTAAAACAAAGTCAATTTGAATTTTAAATACTAGTTTTATGGATTAGCTGTAGTTTTTCGCTGCAGAAATGGCACAATTTTATGAAAACCGCTAAGTGTGCTTTTCTCACAGTTGTTTCTTTCCTTCTTCACCTCAGTCGAGTGACCTGAAGCGTGCACTTCCTCTCAGGCCCCGGGACTGAAGAGAATTTAAATTAATTACAAAACCCAGAAGACCAGAACACCGTGAAGACCACCAGTAGACAAGTGCATACGGTGCCTAATGTGTCTGCATGTGTGGGTGTGTGCGTGTGTGTGTGAGAGAGAGAGAGGCGGGGGACATTTTCAAAGCAGCCTTTGACTACTCAAGTATACTTTTTAGCTGTATGAGGGCGTGTGTGTGTGTGTGGGCGTGTGCGTGTGTTTGTAATGCTCTGACAGTCAAGCGAGCCCTGCCAGGTGTGATTTCATTCTCCCAGCAGTCACAGGTCTGCCAGATCGTTTTAGACTCTGTTTTTACCACCCGCTGGCGGTCAATGGTGCTCCATTTCCTCCCAAGCTGGATCTGGTGTCAGTGCAGCATCTGCGTGGACTAGTTTGTTGTATTTTGTTTTCTTCTTAAGTAAGGTTTTGCGTTCCATTTGTTCTGCAGGTAGGGGCTTAACAGCGGCTCTCAAACGTCTACACACCACTGGCAAAGAGCAAGGCTGTTGTTTAAAACAAACACTGTCAGAGAGGAAGGAATCTAAGAAACGACTGAGCTGTTTGCACAGGTATGTATGTTGACTTACAGACCTTGTTGACTACGTTTGAGTAGTAAGGATACAAGTTGAACTCTGGTTAATTTCCCTCAAACGTCTGGCCCGTTTGGGAACCAAAGACCACTCCAAAAGCAGCGCAGGGCATTCTGGGTAGAAACAAACAAGACAAAGACACGCATAGCGCTACCAGGAGAGTTTGTTTGTGGTCTTTTGCCAATGACAAATGAGAAATCCTACATAAGTAACGATCTGATGCCACTCCATCTTTGTTTTGCGTTTTATAAAGAAGGATGTTGGACTCAGTGCCTCTGTGTTGTTTCCGTCAGTGGTTCTTGGTGCAGCAGAACCACTGAAGGTGAGGGTGGGTAACGGGGTTTTCTCAAGGCTTTGGTTCGTTTGATTCAGCGCGGCATTAAAGCGAGCAACACCAGCTGAAAATGTTAAACAATGTTTCCATTTTGTTCCCCAATCAAACCAAGTTTACCACACTATCAGGTGTAAAAAACCCCCCAAAAAAACACCCTTAATCTCCATTGGTACTCAACAAATCTCAGCTATTGTGAAGCAGAATAACTAGAATAAACTTCAGCATTTCTTGACTTTTCTTCAGTTGCATTATTTCGCGAAACCAAATATTTGTATAGTTTACAAAAGATCAAAATGACCTCATTGCACAAGTATGTCCGTCAGGAGAAAGGTACCAAAAAAGGGCCACATTACTACATGAATCATTGAGTATGTAGGAATAGACGGTATGTACACACACATAATCCATAGTACAACAAGTGTGTCCGGATAAACACAGCCGTTAATAGTTGGAGTCGGCCTGGCTGTATGTTTCAGGTTATGGTCATGCTGAAAGACCCGTCCATGACCAAAGACGTTGTTGCCCAAAATCGGACGATACATGGCCCCATCCATCCATCCATCCATCCATCCATCCATCCATCCATCCATCCATCCATCCATCCATCCAGGGTTGAAAGACTGAAGCCTGTTTGCCAAGTAAAACGTCTGATTCTGACCAAACTTGAACTTTTGCCCTCAAGTCCAATTTTGTGAAAACGGGAAGAAATTAATGTTTTCAGGCACGACGTCCAAACAGCAGTCAGTTCTGACCCAAAAACGCCAGGTGTCGCCAGCCCAGAACCATATCCAACAAAAAACAAGAATCCAGCTCAGTGAGTTAGAGAGTATAAGGTCTGATGAGGCTTATTTGACAAACTAAATCTACTTTCTGAAAGTAACAACCAAGGTATTAAACATTTTTCATGAAGCCCAAAAATGTGTTTTTTTTCCCCCATTGGTCTGATGTAATATTCTAATCTTAAATGTTCTCCATTTGTTGTAAGCTCAAAATCCTCATCATTAACAGAAGAGAAGGATGTAAGACATCAATCAGTCTGTGTGTCATTTACATAACTGGTTTCACATTGGGATGGATTTACTGAAATAAATGAACTTTTAGAAAATATTAAGATTTATTTAGTTGCTCCTGTACTTTGTTTTCATCTTTACACACATGAATTTCAAAGACATCCTCCGTAAAGTATGAAGGCTTTAACATGTTGCTGACCCACACTTTGCAACTATAACAGGCTCAATTCCTGTGGAAATGCTTTTTCTGAAGCTTATGAGAGCATTTATGGAATTTTTTTGTCAAGAACGACATTTGTGAGGTCAGACACTGATGTTGGACGAGAAGGCTCACTGTCTACTCTCTGTATTTCCTTTATAAGGGTGTTCTACAGATTAAGGTAAGGAATACATATAACTTTATGTAGCTTATGACAAGTTATTGAGACATTAAATCTGTGATTCGGAGGGCTGAGTCGGTGATTTTACAAATACAGTCCATTCGTAGAGCATTTACCAGGCAGTGGTCAGTCTGTGTGGTACTAGTTGATTCTTGTCAAAGAAAAGTGTGTTGCATCTGATTCAAACGGTGGTTCAACAATTGTGCACACTTCTGCAACCAGGTTATTGCACATTATTATGTTTTAGTTTGTTTTATCCAACAGCTTTGTTGTTTATTTGAATTCTACACGATTCATACCGCACTAAAGCTGGAAACTGTTTTGACATGTTTTATTCACGTCCCATATTGCCATGTCACGAAATCCTGGCATTTTAACAGGGATTTGCAGACCTTTATGAGCCACTGAATGTGTGATATGTTTCCAGAGACTGTACACCGGCGGCCGTACACAAGGATGAAAGGGTTTCTGAAGGTGCGTGGCTGTCTATCAGAAGGACCCAGGAGGGAGGCCCTGAAGGTTTTATGAGGTCAGCTTCCTGCCACGCGGAACGCTTCGAAGGAGATGGTAACAGTCGGGTCAAGATTCAATTATTTGCCTGGGGATTAACCTTCCGAGGTCTTTTGGAGGGTCAGAAGGCAGTCAGGGGCTTTGGGCTTCTGAAACAGAAGCGACTTACAAAGTGCTCGTTTTATCGTCAAGTCTCTCTGATCGTAAAGATCTGGAAGCTGAGACAGGCAGAGTCGGAGGGCTGGCGGCTAAAAGTCAAAGTTTGTTTGTTTGTTACTTTTGAGCTGTGAAGCAACGCGGGTTATTGTAAAACCCGTGTTTTTGTGTGGGACTTCTCGTCGTTTCTCTCTCAAATAACCTTTTATGGGCTATTTGCATGACAGCTAAACGTGAAAACATGAAAACCCTTGAAACATGAGACGTCAACAAAGGTCAGCTCCGACCGTACGCCGACCCAGTGAGTAGCAGGAAAGGAAAACAACCGGTGACGATTAACTTCACGATCATGTGCCAAGATCAACTTTCATGCTGTAAATTCTGGTAAATATTGTTGGTATGTAGACTAAAAACGATCTATCTTGACCAAAAGCCTGACAACAAAAGCTTGACTTTTGTTTTCAGAAGACTGCATGTTGATACCACAACTAAATAAAGAACCTTGTTCTTTTCCCGACTGTTGGCAGTGATGGGTGGCCTCCATTCGTCCATCCGTTTTCTGGGTTCAATCTGTAGTTGGGGGGCCGGGGCAGCAGGCTGACCAATGTTGGTTTTGTAAAGTTTTCAGCAACCCCTAAAGAAATCTCAGAAAGAAATGTCTTCCTAAACCCAGTGTATAAGAACATGCAACGTAACACACTTTAGAGGAAGAATCATAACACTGCAAAACAGCAACATTTGCACCAAAGGCTATACAGTCATGATTTCATACGGGTCCAGACAGAGCTGGGATTCGAACCAGCAACCTGCCGGTTACAAGTCGCCTTCGCTTTACTTAAACAATGTTCAGACTGTAATCACGAGTCGGGCAGATACACACGTTACCTAACGTGGATTTGCCAGCTGAAGCACCGGCGACAGCACAGGCGAACACACACATCCTCACACACCTTTTATCTACTGCAGCACAGGGCTTTAGATGAAAGATGAGACGCACATCTGAACTTCACGTAAGACTCTCTGACCATCTGATGAAAGCGAGTGAGTGATCCGTGAGCCGCGATCCGAATGGCTTGTGCGTTGGCGCTAATGTAGGAGTGTGAAGCGAGGGCGTGTGTGAGCTGATGAGCGACGTCCCGGATATTTACAGGGTGAAATCCAGAACCGCAGGCTCTTCCCCTACCTGCCCGTAAGCCCTGCAGTTGTCGGCTCCGTTTTTCTCTCTCTGTCTCTGCCTCCTCCTTGTCCGTCTCGGCCTCTTTGGCTTCCTTGCTCAGTGAATACGGTCTTGGCTGAGAGCGCGCGCGAGATGAAAAGAAAACAAAATGCCTTTTGATCCAGCGGCCTTATGTCAGAGAGCATTACTCTGATAACCCCCACCGAAAACAAGGTCTCCCACCTTTTTAACGCAGCGCTGTTAATGCACTCTCATGAAACGTGTAAATATTTGGCGAACAGGATATAGCGTTTCTTTAAACTGCCCGTTTCATTTCACGTCGCCGTTCGCTTCATGTTTCCTGCAGCCGGCGCTACGAGAGTTCAGCCAGCTGCGTTTTCAGGCGCTTTCCAGTCTGATCGAATAACTGTGAACTGAATGCAATGTTGCTTTTTTTGGGGGGTTGGGGGGGGGAGAAGCAGTGTTTCATGTTTGACATACTCACCGCAAAGGGAAGGCAATATTATCCATCTGTTATGCGGCAAACGGAGGAGAATAACGCAGGGACCTTTGAAACTGCCAGGAAGATGAATTTAGTTCGCTCCCGTGAGACATGAGCGTTCTACATAACCTTGCTGGAGACTGTGAGACATTTGAATTTCTTTTATTTATTTATTTTTTTTTCCTCTCTCCAAGCAAGACTCCAAAACCTTTTTCACCATCGCTGGCACAAATAAAAGAGAGAAATTGAGTTTAAGGAGGCCGGATTATTTTAATCCTCTTTAGACCATTCTTTAGGTGAAACACTCCCAATTTTCATCTATTCTCATCACTGCCACCATCTGATATTCTTTTATTGCCCTCAGGATTCTTTGTTACTTCCATTATTTCCTTGCCAGACGTTTAACCATAAGCAGCAAGAAAAGAAAAAAAAAATCACCAAATAATCTGATGTTGGCTCTAAAAGCAAACAAATGAGTATTCTTATGATTTCAAGCAGCCATCTAAATCCTTAGCGTTAGCTTTTGAATGTGGCTAGCCCTACCTGGCGGGAGACAGGTAGGGTTTTATTCAGCGCAACAAAAGAAAAGAAAATCTTACAGGCAGTGGTACTTTTACAGATACTTGCTGCACTTAAGAATCTTTACTTTACTTGAGCGTTTATTTTTTGGGGGCAACTTCCACTCCACTACATTTCAAAAACAAGTATTTTATTATCAACTCTGCACAAAACATTCAGCTGTTCTGCTAATGTTGAAAAACACGCAATTTCGCAATTGCCTTATTTCCATGAAATAAGAAATAGAGAAAAGATCACATAAATAGGTTTGTTCACACAATATGTCATGAAAACACATGCTTCACCGTAGTCAATGCATGACTGGTGTGGTGTGAGAAAGGTTTTTCCGTAGAAGTACGATACTTTCGACGTGGGCGAAAAACCACTTCTTCCTTGCACACAAACCTCTTATGAAAAATGTGATTTTTCAAAACTGACATGTCTTTATTACGCAAATTTATTTTCACATTTCCAATTTTCCTGACCAAAAACAGCCGATCAGAGGCAGGAGGAGGGTCTTAACGCTGTTAATCAACACTGTGTACGCGCTGTTCAATACACTCATGGTGAAGAAACAACTTGTGGTTCCATGCTCCGAGTTTTGTTTCTTCAGCATCATTTGTGTCCATGCTAACTAGCAATAGCATCCATGGTAATGCTACTTCCTCCTCTGAGCATAGCAGAGGGTTATTGACAACCAATCCCAGCTGAGATCAGTTGTTTCTAGTAGGCACTGGGATCTAGCAGAGGAATTAACCTTTTCACATTTTAATCCGTCTCATACTATTTCACCAAATATGTAAAGAATTTAATTTTTTTTATTAAAAGTTATATTGTGCAGTTTTAAGTATTCTTAAACGCTTCAGTGCGTTTTCTTGACTAAACCTTTGACAGAGTAGCTTTAATTTGAATTTGAGATTTGAAGATTTGACCCTCAGTACTTTTGCCCATGACTGGCTGTAGGTAACGAGCGCATCCCTGTTTTAGCTGGGTCACTCGGCCTGTTCAGAGCTAATTAGGGGTTCTGTGTCGGTCACTTGCCTGGAAAGTACTCTCAACTTCTGTTGATTTACTTTTCAAACACCACAAAGCAAATCTGTCCTGACGGTATGCTTGAATAGAGTTAAAACCCTCCAAGATTAGCATTATTCAGCATGACCTTATTAAGTCACAAGCGGCTGTCCGTCAACTGTAGATTTAGCGCCACGCCATCGCTGTCGGCGTGAGCGTCAACTTTGCATTTCCCCATAAGTGCGCTCACCATTCATGCACGGAAAGTTTTTTGTCTCCTCTTCTTTTATCTACGGCCGTTCAAACGCTGCTTCTCCGTTGCCTTTCATGCCTATCCATCACCAGAATTGGTCGCGTTCCACAAAAGCTTGTTTGTGGAGATAAATGGAAAAGTAAAATACAGCAATTATTTGGGACAACACTTTATCAGAGCCCACACTTCCGCCGCACTCAAATGAATGAACCGACGAGATGTTTTACAAAGCGGGCAGCAGAGAGAGAGAGAGCAAAGAGTCAAGCGGCCTTAGGGAGGGAAAATTTAAAAAAAAAAAAAACCACACTGGGCTGGAACGAGTTGGAGAGTTTCAGGCTGGTGCTGCACTAGGAGGGAGCCCGACTGTCGAGCCAATAAAACACAAAGTGTTTTGTTTTTTCTATCGTTGTTTATCAACTGCTGACATTTTTGAGTGGGCAACAAAGGGAGACATTTTATGATTTTGGGGGGGCCCCAGATGGGATTTTAAAGTCCAGACTCTTTGAAAGGGTCAGAAGGTTGTCAAACATGTCATATTTACAGTTATAATCCACACAAGCTGTTCAGCGAGGGGGGAAAAAATGACCTTGAGAAATGAGGATGCTAGAACGTAGTCTGTTAAAATAATTTAGGTAATTAATATCCTGCCTTATGTAGAAAATTCTCCTATCTTCTTAATTCGACATAAAATATGAAGCTAACAGCTTGTTTGAGAGAAGCCAACAGTGTCTAAAAAACACCCTCTCAGACAGATTATGCAGAAGTGATTCTAATTTTTTATGGGAAGTGGTGGTTGGAGGCGGCGCGTCACCAATTATCTTCCTGAATGAAACGCGTGCCGAGAATGCAAAATGTTACTGAACGCTCCGGCAGTAGTGTTTCTGTGAACAAAAACGATATATTTTTAATCCTTACTTCTATATGAAGCAAGAGACTCTGATGGGAACCTCTATGTATACAATTTGAGTATGTGTTTCAGTCAGGAAGATCCTTGGTGGCGCGCTGTCTCCAACCTCAGCTTCCCTTGTGAATAACCGTGGAATAAAAAAGGCCAATAAAACAAAATTGCTGTCTTCTTTTTAAAATTTATTTTATAAGCCTGCTTTGGTCCAATAAAGATACCAAAAGAGTTTTCTACTGCTGCTGCTAACTTATTCTTATTATTATCTTTCAACAGAACCTTTTCAACAATCCTGAACTACTAATTCAAGCAAAAATACGACTTAAGTGGTATTTATCGCTACTGTATCTCATGTAAACCTTGAAAATGCCTATAATCAAGGTCACAGCGACTAAGGTGGTTTTGTTGCATAAACAACTTTGCTATGTTTTTATAGGTCTCTAAGACCTATAAAAACATAGCAACATGTCTACTTTTAAACTGAATGAGATTTTATGGGAGAAAAAGAGAAGAAACTACATTTTTATGCAAAACATTTAGTTTATGCAAAAACTAAATGTTTGCCTAACATTTAAGCAAACATTTACTTTGCATAAACTCATGAAGCATTCAAGAGTTTCGTGTCTCGTGAAACTCATGAAACATTTCATGAGTTTCGAACGTCTATATATCTATATTTCGAACAATATTTACAGTGCCGGCCCTTCATAACCTCTTCATAACCTCTGCAATTCCCCCCGCGGTGCTGGATGTGCCCTCCTGAGCCAAACCGTTTATGACGCTGACCTGTTCTGGTCTTATTGAGGCTTGGAGCTGATCACAACTGGCTTCTGGCTCCTCTTTTTAAGATCTGACCACAAGTTCTCATAAAGTCTGCGATCTGCAGAGTTCAGTGCCCGCAGATGCAGCTGCAGGAATGTAGGGAAAGCCTTAGCAGCAGCTCAGAACTCACTGATTGAGTGTTTGGGAAACGCTGTCATTATCACTTTGCGGACCGTCGTGGGGAGGACTGCCTTTAGGTGTAGTGACATGCAGATCTTGGGAGATTTGCTTAATAAGCACCAAAGAAGTCCCTGAGACAGGCAGCTTGGGCTCATCTTAAATGACTTCTATCGGGTGATATGATGGGAAAACGCGAGTACAGGGAATGTTTGTGCCAACCATACAAGCAGTCTTTTCTTTCACATAACCGAGAGCTTAAAGGGACAGTATTATGTATTATCCAGGCACATAGTGCCATTTTACAGCGCAATTAAGCAACTATTTTTTCCTTCAGTCGTTACAAAAATGCTGTATGTATCAAATATGACTTAAAAGAAATTTGACTTCATAATTTAACACTTTGAAAATGGGCCTCTGTCTCTTTAAAAACTCTTGCTCTTACGTGACACTCCCCCTTCAGGAAGTCGTCACTACAGAGCTCCTCTATTAACCCTTTAGCAATGTTTTTTTTGTTGTTTTTTTTCACTGAGAAAACATCTGAGCTCATCATCTTATGATGAGCTCAGATGTGCAGTTGCATTGCTAATTGCTGCTGGCTAGTCTGAAGGAGCTGAGTAAGGAAACGCAGCAGAATGGTTGCCATGGGAGACTACATGAATGAAAGAATCAAAGCAAGACTCCAGGCATGTTTTTGATAACATTATAATATCATATAAAGCTCAAAAAAGTTAATTTTACACAATTCTGTCCCTTTAATGAAACGCGGACGGCTCATAACTGACAACACAAAGTCCGAAAACTCAGCTAAAGCTGCTTTGAAATATAACTCCGCTTTTTATTTGAGCTGCTTGCAGTTTGTTCACTATGAAACCCAATATAACTATTTTTGACACTATATTGTTTTTTTATTTACCGAAACAAGAGAGAGAATATTTGGTTTTGCTTTAGTTACGCGGTTCTGCACACGAGGCAGCAAATTTCTCCATCTTAGGGTCTCTGTCTGACAGTAAACATTACACGAACAAGCCAAAACCGGCCTGTGATTGATACAGTTCGACAGTTGGAAGGTCAGACCTGACAGCGCCGATAAGCCTCCGCTCTGAAGCTGGTGTTGTGCCGAACAGCTACAGTTTAGGACGACAGAGTTTCTGGGGGTCCACTGCGCGGTTCTTCCCAGCCTCACTCAGGCCAACAAGTCAAGTTCATTTCTCTGGCACGTTTCAGGTCGACGTGCTTTTCATGACAAGAAGACTTAACACAGTGAATCAAACCGTTACAGTACGCTGGTAAATGAAAGAGAAAAGTAACCAGGTAACCAGAATATTGTCCCGATGCACCTACAGTAGTCAAGGAGACTTTTCCCCCAATCAACACCCAAAAATACCGCCGGTTTCCAAGCAACGCTCTCGTGTAAACGTAGCCATAGAAATGGAAAAGGTGTAGGAATCCTGGGCAATGTATAACTGAACCAAATATCCAGCGACCAATCAGAGAACTGATGTTGAAAAGTTTGGTAGCAGCTCAACAAATAAAGTGATTCTCATGTGATTTAGCTTCTGGTTGACACCTGTAGCAGTCGAGGAGCTGCTTAGGGACAAACAACTGCAAATGAGCTCATTCATAAATGATCTTTCTTTTAGAAAGAAGTGGAAGTACGGAAGCTGACAACGGACTTTTTCTGCCTACACTACTTCCTGATGGCTTTCGCCACATATCATATTAATCCACCAGAGTGTTTCTGTCGATGATGAGTTAATCTTAAGAAAACAAACCTCGTTTCCTGAAGGACTAACTCATTATCACCTGAAAACCATTGGGAACGATTATTGATACCGGGAGTTAACTCGTTCTCTAAGGAAAACCATTAAAAAAGAACTGAAAACAGGAAGTTATCTCATTATCTCCATTAAACTATCAGAAATAAAGTACATGGGGAAAATGTCCGCTCTGGGCTTCCGTACAGAAGGCCTGCTCTTATGTTTAGCTTTTGTTACTATTTCCTTTAAAAATAACCTGCTCTTGCCGCTGACGTCTCCTCCTTATATATCAGGGGTTTTTTTTAAAATGTAAGGAAACAAGTTCTAAAAACCTCAACATTAAACGTAAGCATGAGACGGTGAGCGGTTCTGTTTGTCTCTCCGGTCAGGAAACACACAGCCGGCCCAAACTGCCACATTCTGTAGACGTCAATCAGACCGCTGCGCAATCTCCTACTGCGCCTGTTATTGGTGCCATATAATTCCATCCTTAAACTTTTTTTTTTTTTTTTTTTTTTTTTTTTACCCCCCACTTTCCACAGAGTTTGAGTTTTCTCAGCCACTCCGGGGTCATGCTACGGGAAGTGTTGAAATAGTGCTGCGAGCAGAGATGTCATTACTGGCTCTTTGCTGCTGTTCTCATTATAGCAGATCAAGTGAAACAGCAGCCGCTTTACTGCCTCTGGAAAGCTGTGATAGTAATTGTGTGTACACTCTCCTTATATGCGTGTGTGGATGTGTACGTTTTTTTGCGCGAGGATTAGAGTGTGGATGTGAGAATAAAAAAGAAACCCATAAAAGCATTGTTTCACTCTTGTACGCCGCTGCTGGTCTGCGTCGTTTTCCGCGGCTCCTCCGACGGACTGATCCCGGACCAGCCGGAGGTCAACGGGGGCTTTCGTCGTCGGCCGGTCCAGTCCGGGTTCTGTTCAGTAAAGGGCTCGTATCGCGGCGAGTTAGCCTCGACTTGGCCTCGCCTCCCTGCGAGCGAGCAGAGCGCGTGATGAGAGACCACACTGACAGACGAAGTCCGATGAAGTCAGACTTTCCTGTACACACCGAGCGTTACAAACTTTACACAAACAACCCTTTATCTCCACCCAGATAAGTTTTCCTCCGGTTGCCGAACGGATCAGAACTCACCGCAGCCCCCTTTTTACCTCCTCTACTGATCTCTACACAAACATTAAGGAAAATGAAAAAAAATACTGATTTCTTCTTCTTCTTCTCCACACAGATTGAGTTTTTGGACTGTGTGAAAATAAACCGTTTCCCTTTCGTGTTACGGTGCAGTTTCCACGAAACCCTTCTTGTAGGAAAACGACATCATGCGCGTACTTTGAGTCTTGAGTTTTTAATAAAAAACAAAAAGGGAGGGAGAAAAAAATGCAGATTTCGGTTTTTGGCTGAAACGGTTTGCGAACTCAGACGCCGTGTTTCCCCGCGCGACGCCAGCTGCTCGTTCGCCGGCATTCCCACTCGGCGCTCGGAGCGCGTCGGGGCCAAATTGGAGCTTTGACAGGGTGGAGCGCCGTCGTTCAGCTTTAATTTGAGGTTCCTCTCTCAGCTGAGGTCAGAAGGAGTCGGAGTGGAAAGCCAGGGGCCTGATTTGGCAAGTTAAGAATATTCCTCTGTGTTACATACGGGATCATTAGTTTTATTACGTCTGAACCGGCTTCAAGCCCCGGTAATGGGGCCGAGAACCTCAGACAAGCTTTAAAGTCGGGCGTTTGGTGCTCACACCTCACAGCCATTCATTCCATCGCCAACAAGAGGGAGTAGAAAAAGTCAAAGCAGTTTAAAAAAAACAAAAAAAACATCAAGTTTGTGGGATTAGAGGTTTTCTTCCACTAAGCTTTATAGAAGTTGGCTGATAAGACGACATATGATGCTTTGTTCATGAGAACAAGATTACATTAGATTTTAGCAAAAAGTTGTTTTTTTTTTCTTGGATTACTAGGGTTTTGAGGAACCTCTAATGGGGGGCAGTATTATGTGTTTTCCAGGCAAAATCAAATAACTATGTTACCTTCAGTTGTTATAAAAGTGCCACATATATAAAATAGGACTTTAAAAAAATGTAATTTAAATTGAAGGCCATGAAGTTGGGCCTCTCTCTCTCTTTAACAAACTCCTGTTCTTTTTGAATTTCGCAACCCTCAGGAAGTCATCACATCTCTCCGCTATTAACGCTTTAAACAATGTTGGGTTTTTTTAACCAGCGTTTCAATGAAAAGTATCTCCTGTGATGAGCTCAGCTGATGTGCAGTTCCACCAGGTGTTTGCTAATTGCTGCTGGCTAGTCTGAAGGAGCTGAGTCATGGGGGGCAGGGCTGTTCTGGTAGCTGGAAGCTTGGAAACTGCAGCTCTGAATTGTTGAAGCCCCACCTAGCATTTTGCTAGGTGTATATATATAATTTTTTATTTTTTTTTCCACAAAGAAAGCTATGGAAAATGTTGAGCTTTAAACTGTACGTTTTTATTGTCTTTTAAAAACAATAAAAGTGAGTGAGTGGTTGAGATTCGAGGATTTCTCAAAAATGCATCAAAGTAAGGCAACGTGAATTTTTCACGCAGCGCTAATCGCTATAACAATTCGTTGTGATCATGATGTTTGCAGCCCTCCAAATCTGACTTTAGGCTCGTGAGTGGCACTTCTGATGAGCTACATTTCCACGCTTGTTTCCATTAAAGTGTAAAAAAAACAAAAAACAAAATAAAAAGTAAAAATTGGATTAATGGCTTTATTTTGTCTCAGACACTAACAACTGTTGCTGATTTCATACAAAAAGCCAGACATTTACTATTGGGTTCCTCCTGACTGTTGGAGCTGAACTCTAACGTGTGGTTAGCTTAGCTTAGCTTATGGCTAATATGCAACAACCTGAAAACGAACCCTTAGCCCAAAGCAATGCTCTCTGTGCTCTTAGCAACGACAATATACCGCTTTTACTCTTCTATTTAAAACTAATGGTGAAGAAGGAACTCGTTAGGAAGACGTTTTGGATTCACTGCAGGGTTCGGGTTCCATAAAGACGAGCATTTTGGACGAGACCTGAGCGTTTTATGTCTTTTCACGCCTGTTTTGTGCCTGCAGCTGCTAGCTTGTTAAGGAGCTCGCTCCAGCTTGTTGCCACGTTTCAAGGCAGTTTATGATGTCCGGCTGTTTTATTCCCCCTTTGGGACTCGACTCCGTTCTTCTTTTATTTATCTTCCGCAGTCACAAGAAAGACAATTAGTTCTTGTAAAGCTCTACGCTAAAATATTTTATGGATTCACACTTTTCTCTCTCTTTTGCCGAATCATTTGCGAGTTTGACAGAGTTTGACAGAGGCGGCCTCCGGGAGGAGCAGATGGTGTCGCGTCGTTAACCTTTAGCAGAAACGTGTTCTGGATTGAGGAATACATCTGGAATATTTTCTTAAATAAAAAAAATAAAAAATTAAGGTCACGCTGTTATACGAGCTGACTTCAAGTCTGTTTCTTATGATGCTGAGAAAATGCGGGACGAGGAGAAGCGTTTCAAACGTGGAAGGTTGGGTAAGCATAAACAAAAAGAAGGCCCGGCGTGAATCGATATAAAAATTATGTTTTCTGTTTTTAATTGGCTTTAGAAAAAGGAAGTAGAGGTTCTCATTGATATTAGATGATATGGTGGCTACGGTGACTCGTTTCTAATTAGCGTTTGCTCATGTTCCCATAGAAACGAGCTGTTAAAAGAAAGAAAAACGCCAACATGTCGGTGGGAAAGAAACGGGTTATAAAACGGAAACTTTTGTAACAATATGCTAATTATTACAGGAAGAACATCAAGCAGTTTGGATTCATTTTAACCAGGCAAATAGGTTGGAAAAAAAATACATTCTAAAACTTTTAATACTTTGCATGCTGAAAAATATGCAAACAAGTTTTAATTAAATATATTCCGATGCACACACTACAACAGCAGGACTTTTAAATGCAACATTTCTGGTTTAATGATGTAAAAAGTACACAACAGAAATTAATCTTGTTAATGTAATAACTAAAGGTAACATGGTTACTAGACTGTGCTATAAAATGTCACTATGTGGCGGGAAAATACGTAACGCTGCCCCTTTAAAAAAAAACAGCAATACCTGTTTTCTTTTAATTGGGCTTTTTTTATTATTATTATTTTTAGTTTTTTGCAGTTTTTTCTCAGTTTTTCTCCTTTCTGCCTGCCAGAATAGTTCTGGAAAAGTGAGAAAAATGTGATTGGAACTAAGTAACGTTCGTTAGGATCATTGTATTAGTGTCATCATCAGAAGCCTTTTATGTCACACTGGTTCAAAACAAAAAAGATAAAAAACTGACCCACTGTGTGCATATCTACTTCTCTCAGTGCAGTGACTGTGACTTAATGCGCTGGCAGCACGGTGCTCCAAAAGCAGAATTTTCTCGGGGTGCCGAAGGACCAGATCTCACTTCCTGTGGTGGGACTTTTTTCCGGCGGAGCCGTCGCTGACGAAGGGCTCCGTGTGCGCAGAGTGGTGCAGAAACAAATTGGCCAGGCCAACGTCGGACTGTCTGCCGATTGATCTTCAGCGGGGCGATCCTCGCATCATCCCTGGCTCTGATATCCTATCTGTCTCCGGCGTCGGCCCCTCTGGCCCCCCAATGCCCATCTGAGACGAAAAAGCCAGACGTGGTGCCGTGTAATAGAGCTTTGAACTGGGGGCAGTGGGGCTTTTCAATCACACCCCCAGATGGAACGAGCGCCTTTACACTTTGTAAAAAAAACAAACAAAAAAACCCCCCTGAAATCATTAACATTATTTATCTGCACACCAATGTTTCATGCCTTTTGGAATTGAAAAATAAGTGGGCTTATTTTTTTTAGTATCTCTTTAATACGAAATTGCTATATATATATATATTTCAAAAGGTGAACTTCTGAGGGTCATTATATATATATATATATATAATAAATATATATATATTTATTATATATATATATATATATATATATACATATCAGAAGTTCACCTTTGTGGCCGTCTTTGCAGTTTCACCTGAGACGTGGAGTCATTGTTGGGTGTTATTATCGGCACTGAAAGCAGATTATTCTCGCGGGCGATGTTTATGACAACTGAGAATAAGAGCTGCGTTGCCTCCCTTAAATGTCAGCAAAAAAAAAAAGAAAAAAAAAGGAAAAAGTCCTCTTTTGAGGGGAAGGAAATTTGATTTCTCCTTGCTCACAACGCACCCTAGACACTATGTAACTTCTTTATAGTAAATTGGATGAGGTAAAGATTGAATTTAAGATAACCTGCATCAGCATGCATTCAACAAAAAGGCTTCCCTGCTGTCTGATGGAGAGGCTTCTGTTCCAAATGAAAGCACTGAATCATGGGAAGAGCAAATCATTAAAGTCTTTCCTGTGCATGTGTCTCTATTGGCCATGATAACAACGTAGTTTGGGTATAACAGCCCGTCCTTGCTTCGCTGCCCTCTGTTGCTTTGAAGTCAGTTCAGCAATACAACTGTTGCCCTCCTGTTTCATCTGGATAGAGGAGGGAAATATGCATGTTCGCTTCCAGAGACATTTTGGAATCGACCGCTGGCCTAATGTGCAGCCATGCGGGCTGATTTTATTGGAAATCTTTGAAATGGTGGAAAAAAAGAAAAAAAAAATTGTAATAAAAATGTTCAGGGAAACAGCAGGGTTTTTTTGTTGGTTTTCTTCGCCCTTAGAGAAGGGCAAAGAGGGGCAGGGTGGATGAGAACGGGGGTCTAGGAAGTTGCGCTCCGGTTCACAGAGATGTAATGATGGGCCGGGATGAGCTGGGGTTTGCCGGAGGATTACCGTCTGTCTTCGAAGCTAGCGCGGCTCTCCGAGGCCGCCGTTTCTGCCCCCACGGAGCAGAATCGCTGCCAGTGCCAATATGAAAAGAGAGGGGCGCCGTGTGCGCTAAGAAAATAAGCCTTGAGCTTGTTGGGTTGTGTGCACACAGCAAAATCTACTGGATATAGAGGAAAAAATAACAAACTACAGGGTTGTTTTTTTTAAGACAATGGGGTGGAGCAGAAGCTTTGAAGCTGTGACTTTCATCATTGGATGTTGATGATGAATTAAATTTAGGCACTTTGACATTTTTTTTTTTTTTTACAAAAATAAAAAGGCGCAGTACCTGGCGACCCAATTTAAAAACCTGGATCCTGGCCTGACGGTGTGAGAAACCTCTGAATGACCAATTCAAAAAATGCTCACTTCAACCTTGATTTCGTTGCCATGAATGCTATCTTATTGAAAAATGTGTTGTGCAGTTCAAAATGAAGATTTTAAGGAACATCAAGTCATGCCATGTCTTTCTAGTGCATGTACATCAGGATTAAAGGAATTCCATTACAAGTGTTTGCAAAACTTTGTCACGTTGGAAAAATAAAAACAAACACAATTTTGTAATTCCGGTGTTTCCACTAAATAAGAAATGCGATTAAAATCACACACGAATAAGTTTGTCCACGCAGTAAGTCATCAAAAAACATCATCCTCCAACTACTTCCTGTCGTCTTCTTCTTCATGGTTTGCGCCAGTGGCAACCTCATGTGGCTCGTGTTTCATCCTTCCATTGTTTCCATTGTAGTTTTGCGAAATAAATCAATTCTATACGACCAAAAAAATACCTCATCCTAGCGCCAAAACCTTTTTTTCAAAAAGCAAAAGCTTTTTTTTCCCCACGAAATTGCAGTTAGACAAAGAAAATTCATTTTCTAAATGTCGAATCATTTGACCAATGAAACGCAGCTAGCGTTCTGCTGCGTCTCTTTAAGTGTGATGTTACCACCTTGTTTTATTTGATGTTTTTCAAAAGATCATTCTTGAATAGCGAAAAGATTCATAGCCATTACATGCTACTTTTAGTTTCAAGCATTTCTTATGCCGACATGAGTGAGTCTTCATCAGTTCACGCAGCTTAGTGAAGAGTGAAATTAGGCCGTGGCGTTATTGGATCATTGTTGTGGACGAGATTGTCGTCAACAGAAGAGTACAAACAGTGGTCACTGAATTAACTTGAACCTGACAAAAGTAATCGGACATTGTTTTTGAAATGTGGCTCAACATAATCAGATAAAAAAAACAACCTCTAGTGACCTCTAGAAAAGATTCAAAATAAACAGACATGTCAAACCAAGGTGTGTCCTCTAATTAATGTTACAGGTGTCTTCAAACTTGTAATCAGTAATGTCTGGATATTTAAAAGGAGACACACTGAACATGGACCACAGGAAGTAAAGTACAGAGCTGTCCCAGGAGATCAAAAAGAAAATTACAGACAAGTGAACCCGGTGGACGTCAGGGTTAAGCATGACTTTGTGTGTGGCGGTCAGACAACCCACGGCTCACCAGGACTGCATCTGAAGGCGGTCTCCGTTTACCCGACCTGACAATCAGGAAACATAAGCATTAGCACATAGCATGTGGCACACATATCCGACCCACGCTGTACAAAATGTTAGCCATATGCTGCATATTGTGGTCATAACAAAATCAAGTAATTAGAAATGCGACGTTGTTGTAGTAATGACTCGAGTGGAAGTGTTCAAAGACCTCTCATTAGTGCAGAAAAGGAAAATAAACCTTTGAACAAGAGGAATAAAAATGGAGGCAGTGGATTATAAAACTCGCCTCTGTCTTGTGGAACAAATAAAACAGGGAAGAAGAAGAAGTGGACAACTTGATATTTATAGCAGTCCTGGAGGATGCCGGACAAAAGAAGAAGAAGAAAGTGGGGCAGAGCTAGAGAATCAAGTCCCCAATAATAAAGACACAGGGGAACAGACACATTCAATAAATAAACACATTTGGTGTAATTCTACAAATATTAATATAAAAATCTGTTACACAAGCATGTTGAAGACCATACGACAATCTTATGACTACAGTTGCACATATTATTGCCAACCTCCCTACTGAAAACCAATGACAAGAGAAAAGAAGGATGGATAACGCGAATGGTAACCAAGAAGCCCAGAGCTAAAAGTGAATGGCGAACGAACAAACGAACGAACAAACGAACGAACGGTACACCAGTGTCAGATTGCACCACTGTTTGAGTCAAAGTTGACATCATGGAAGACGACCAAGAAGGAAGGCAAGACATGAAAAGCATGACTGGAATTTGCCGTAATACATATTGAAAAGCCACAGGGCTTCTGGGAGAATGTCGTTTGGCGACGGTTGTTAAATGTCTGGCAAGAACAGTTGCCTTAATATTTGATTCTCCTTGAGTTTCATTCAAACATTATTTACTCTCATTTACCTCTAATTGGTAATTAATGTTAAACACGCAGCAGGTATGTTGTTCACAAGCAAAATAAAACTCCTCAAAGTTCTCCCTGTAAATGTGTCCACTAAAGGCCCTCCATTGATTTTGCATCTTGTAAAAAAAAACCTGGCATTTCACTTGATTAAACCGTTCCCTTTAAGTCAGGGAACTTAAAGGGAACTTAAGTTTTAAAACTGTTTAAAACTTAAACAGTTTTAAAGAACTCCAATTAAAGCTAGGGTTGTTAATGGCAGTCTCTTTTTTTGCCTCACATTGTATGCAGTCCATTTTTTTTGTATGAAACACATTGCTCGTGGTCTGTTCCATCAGGTCTTTATTGCATGTTGTTGGAATAATATAAATAAATGTAACATAATTAAGAACTCCAGAAGCTTCGTCCTCATGTCTTATTTTGGCACACAGATACCATCAGACTAACTTTTCCAACTTTTGAAGCATCCTCATTTTGCCTCCTCTATTAAACCCCAACGTGCCGATAGGATCGATCAAATCATTTTGATTTATTACGGCTTCATTACAACTCTTTTCATCACTTTGGTTATCGTTCCTATCGCTAACTCCATGATGCCATCTTTAAAAAATGGCCCTGAGAGATTCTTGGCTAACTCTGACATGACTTTGGAAACTTTTTAAACCTCTCCAGGCTACACCAGATATGCTGAGCCGACCCTGAGTTATACATATATAATAACATAAAACGGTATGAAGTTTTTAAAATGAGTAAATTTAGTCTTTAGCTGCCTGTATTGTATGCTTTCATGCTTGAAATTGTTTCTGGTGCTGCTGCCTTGGTCATTTCTTTTCCCAATGCAAAAGAAATGATAAACTTCAGTGTTTCCTGAGTAAATAAAGATGACATACAAATAGTTACAACTCTGGTAAAAAATAAATAAATAAAATATTTTATTTTCAGGATATTAAAACAATAAAAAATAATTCTTGTCCAACTGCAAAGCACCAGGCTGAGTGACATTCTTTAAGAGTACAATCAGCAGACCAATATATGGAAAAAAAAGTAAAGGTTTTAATTGCACATATTAGTCTGAAATTGTCATGTTACAGATGGTACACTTACCAAATACAAATACAGATTCAAGTAATGAGGTTTAGGCATATTAGCAAAAGTTAGCATTTGTGTTTAAATTAAGATTATTTGTTTCTACAGCATTTAAATGTATCTGATTTCCTCTACAAACTACACAAACTGAAAGGCAGTTCGTTTTCTATACAAGGAGAAAATCCATGCAGTCAAGAAAAAGCACATTTATGGTTGTCATGAAGGTAACATTTAAAAAACCAGTACCAAGAAATATTGTATTTGCTTGCTGCGCAACCCTGTCACTTCCGCCAGCGAGTTGTTGATGAATGCTAACTGCTACTAGCACAACATAGAGTGATCAGGCATTTTCTGTTCCCCGGACATGTCCATGTTTTCATCATTGTTCGGGGGACCACAATGCTTGGAATAGAACAGCCTTTTTTTTTGTCTACCCCATCCCAGGGTTGCTGCCTAGAGGCTGGTTCTGAGTGAATGCTGGTAAAGTGCGCAGCGGGTGTGCGCTTAACAGGTGGAGCGGAGACGCGTGCGGATAGACGGAACACAGCGATCTGTGCTAGGCATCAGCTACATGCTTAATGTAAGTGTAGTTTGTGGACGAAGAGGAAAACAAATGTCCTACCTCACCTCATCGTAGCTGGCATGTGTGTTCCTGTGTGCGACAGAGATCCTATCCTTCACATGAACACAAAAGCTACAAATGGCTGCGGAAAATTAAAGCTCATCTATTAAATCAGCGGAAAATGAATATGTAAACCAAAAACTGGAGCATACACTTTTTTTTTAAGTATCGTCAGCCTGCTGCTTTCCTGTTTTTATTAATACATTGAATATGATTTCATATTTTTTGTGTATTTGAGGTGTTTTTGTTACAGGTGTATTTTCTAAGCTACAGAAAAGTAAATGTTAGGGATGAACACAAACATTTGGGTCGACAACTGAGATCCAATAATACTTCTGTTACGGGCGAATTTACAAACATTTTGTTTTGCCAAGTGTTTTTATAAGATGCATTGATTAATCATCAGAATAATCAAGATCAGTTGATTATTAATATAACTGTTTATATCAACCCTACTAGGCATTGCTTGTACATATACGTGGAAGTTCAGTTCGGTTAGAAAAACAGAAACCTAACCTTTCAGACGTTTTTCAGGTGAAGTGACCCTGACAGCCCGACTGAATCCCAACACAGGCAGTGCAACAGGTCGACTGTTTATTGCAGCGTTTAGACGGTCCTCACGGCGTCTGAACCTCTGACCACCATATGGTCTCAGCAGGCCGCGGAGATGAGATGAAAAGGTTGTCAGTCTCCCTTACAACAACTGCAAACTTCTTCACCTTTCCCCCAGAGCCTCCTCCCTCTCTCCCTCCCTCCCCCTCCATCCCACCTCACTCCTCCTTTGCAATCTGGAAGCTATCAGCTCTCCTTCATATCTTCCTCTGGCGAGATATGAAGTGAGCTCACATTATAAATACCTCCATTCTGTTTCATTGCCCTCCAAATAAGTCATGCTGTTCAAACAAGTGCAGCGCGCCGCTCGGCCGCCTCCCATTGTCTGGCTTTGAGCTGTTGACGCTGCAGTTGACGATTTATTATAGGCACCTTTCCCCGGTGACCGATAAGCCCCGTGATGGATGCATGATTTTACTGTGCCAAAACGGCTTTATCTCCCACACTCCAAGCTACTATCTCAAGTGGCCTGATGAGCTTATTCGTTTCTCCTCTGAATTTCTCACTCGCTCTCTCTCCATTTTTTTTCCTTCTTTTTCTTCCCCGAGATGGAGACCACTGAGTCGCTTTCCAAAGAGTCCATTTCACCAGCAGCAAATGTGTTATGTTACTAACTGATTTCCTCCTCTCCGCTCTTTGCGGCATTTCTTCTCCTTCCTGTCTGTGGATCCCGCGCAGCCCGATTGTGCCCGCTTGCGCCAAAGCGTCGAGCGGAGCATCAAAACCGGAACTGTGTTTTTTCGGAGCGTCGGGCGAAATATTTGGCCGTCTACAAACCCGGCTATCAATCACGTCAATTAGTGCCGGCAAACTGGACTTGCAGCTCATTTTCTCTCCATTAGCAGCACTCAAGTGGATTGAAAAGGAGAGAGGCAGAAATTAAAACGGGCAAGTGTTCGGTGAACAGTGCAGCATGGTGGTAGAAAGCAAGGCCATCAGAAACTTAGAGCAACATAACTACTTTTGAAATAACTGAACTATACGTAAAAGAAAACCAAAAAACGTTGAAATCGTAGCTGCATTTCCACTAACCGCAGAATTGCACGAGCGTGAAAACATGACAATTTAAAATACAACAAAAAAAATAGCTTTTTGATAAAAAGTTGTAAGATGAGGTGGTTTTTAAGTTGGGTCAAATTAGGTTTATTTCACAAAACTGCCATTGAAAGACTTTTTCAGCATCGTATGCGTCACATGATCAGCAGCCGGATGTTGCTGCTGGTTTTATAGTTTTATATTGAAAAAAAAAAAACAGATTTGGAAAAAACATTTCTTTTGACTGATTTTTTTATTTATTTCTGTTATATAAAGTATTGTCTTTTTGGTCATAAAAATACCACAATTTCCATTTAACTTTATATTTTGGTCTGTTTTATGATGCCATTTATAAATATTAAATCACATTTTGTTCAGTACTTGAATAGACTTTTTACCCGAACACTTGTTTTCTCTTCGACGGGTTTGACTTGAGTAAAAATATGTTGAAATAAAGCAACTCTTACTTGAGTTTGATTTTTGGCTATTCTACCCACCTCTGCCAAAAAGACATGAACAACTGAATTTGGAGTAACTTCAATTGTCCGGAACAGACTGTCTCGTCCAGCATCAATGCCTGATCTCATTGATGACCCTCTTAAAAAACCGAACCTTCCCAGAAGGTGATCAAGTTGCTGTGATCACCAGGATAGGAGATGATTGAGGTTTCCAAAAGCACTTTCTAAGCAGAAGTTTGTATCTAACTTCCTTCAACAGCTTCCTGCAGTAATCCACCAATTTCTGGTCGTAACGTCTCTTTACGCCTGGAAGCGCATCGCATTTACCGTTGCGTTCATTTGCATTTGGCACCAAACAACCCGACTCGGCAGCATCACTCATCCTCGCCTTCCCAGTACCAGTCAGTGGTGTCAAACCTGACTTCGACGTTCCTCCTGTACCAGATCCAGCTGCCTCGCCCCGCAGCTCCCGTTTCCCATCAAGCGGAAAAGTTGGCACACGGAGCCGGAGAAAAACTCTGCGTGATTGGACGAATCTCAGCAATGTCAGCATGGCGTATCAACGCCTGCAATCATTCTCGAAAACAACAACAACAAAAAGAAGAAAGAAAGAAAAGGCGCCCGCGTCGGCCCGGCGGGGACGATAAATTCCTTAATTAAAGGAATGCAAAGCCCGCATTAGTTACAGCTCTAGAGTAAGGTTGTATATCTACATTTCCGTTCACACTTTCTAATTTCCAGCCATCATCCATCAGTCAAAGAGGGAAGTCAGGTCTGACACAGCATTTTTCCGACACAGCGCCGGAGTCCCTCTGCCCCGTGGAAACCGTGATGCATTTACCCCTGCTGCTAATCAAGACGAGCCCAGCGAAAAATATGTGTGTGATTCACGATGCTGTTGAGTCGGAACGTTGGTCCTCACTCGAGGTGCATTTCATCCAAGCAGAACTGCAGTTTCGACCATGGGAGAAAGACTTGGTGTAACGATGAGGCTGATTAAGGCAAGTTTGTCCACATATTATTCCTGTTTCTTCTCCCACCGGGTGTTTATGTACCTTAGAGGACGAATGCAGAGAGGCTCCCTCTGGCTCGGGGGGCTTGGCTCTTCTTACTCGGGGGCGGGGGGGTTTGTGAAAACGCCGCGCTCTCTAAACACAAGCAGAGAGAGACAAGAAAGAGAGAGCAAGACTTTGAAATGGTCCCCATGTGGGCGAAACTCTTCTGGTTCCGTATCTGGCGGAGCAACTTTGCATCTTTGTCCCTTTGCCAGGAACGTTCACGGTAATCCGTGCTCGACTGGACGCGCACGCCCCATTAGAAGTGACTAAATCAATATTTCAAACACGCCGCTTTTTCCAACTGATGGGACGTCTCATTGCATTAGGGAGCGCGCAATTACACCTCACCGAGACTCCACTGGACGGGATTTGTCAGTGAAAATGAAACGGCGGTGGATCCTTTGTTGGGTTGTTCTTTTTCCATTTCCAGATCCACGTCCTTATCATTACAGTCACAAATATCCGTCAAATCTGACGTTGGTTTGGGAAATCAGAGGCTTTTGAACACCGAGCTGTTCAAAGGACGTTTCAGTGATGACTCGAAGCCGTTTTAGATAAACTGGCTTGTTGTGAACCATAAGCATCTCTTCCCCAACAGCATGAATATGTTGACGGCGCAAGAAATAGAGTTAGGTTAATAATGCATTGAGGTTCTCTTATGGGAGGAATTAGTGGGATGACATTTCAGGATATTAACACAATAAAAATAATTCTTGTCCAACTGCAAAGCACCATCCAGTTGTTGATGTGTGTGTCCTGTTATTATTAGTCTGAAATATGAATGATATTAGTTCTAGAAACACACGGATACAGTGATGTGAGAGTATTCACAAGCTCTCATAGTTTTCCTTAGCGTTAGTTTTTAATTACACTTATGTGTCAAATCATCACAGTAACTTTAATATCAGACAGTAAGTATAAAATAAGCAAATTTCAAATAATATTTTCATCAATTAAGGGGAAAAAAAGCTATCCAACATAACTTGGGTAAAACATTTTCTTTTTAAAGCAATTACCCTCAATTACCGTGGCAATAACTGTCACGAAGCGATTGTGGTGACAAGCCAGTCGATTGGCGACGTTGGGTCTACGAAAGAGTTGGGATTTCATAGTCAAGCGTACCGACTGCCTGCATTCCTCGTGGCAAATTCCTTTATTTCCCACAATTCAATGGATCCTATCAAGTTTGATGAGCGAGCCGAGAGTCTAGTTCTTCTGTGAAATGGCCGACTACAATTTCCCCAAAGCGCTCCCGGTGGGCGGGGCTTAACGAACGACTGAGACTCAGACGCCTCCACTGATGGACGAAAGCTGATGAGCGCTGAATTATGAATGTATGTCATGTTTGCGAGCGTCACCGCCGTGATTTTTAATAACTTATCACGCGACCAACCTTATTCACATGTGATTTTAATTTCATTATTAAAAGAAAACGCCACAGTTGTGAAACTGTGTTTTTTGGACGTTAGCGGAATGTAGACAAATATTGGCGCACATCTGTAATGGAAGCACAGCGAGCCTGTCACATAAAAAAAAACATCCCCAAAAAATACAGTCGAAGTTTGTTGCTGGGAAAGAAAAAACATAACGCTAAAAGCAGGAGGGGGAAAAAACTAAACGTGCATTTCCTAATGGTACTTAAGACTCTGCGAGCTGCGTTTCTTTGAACTTTGTTTTAATATCCATCCAAGAGTTTTGGTATGCACCCATATATCTGTGTGTGTGCGTGTGTGTACCTTGTGACTCAGATAAACAGGACATGCTCCGAGGAGCGGGACGACGGCCAGCTGACACAGCTGAGGAGGCAGCTGTGAAGAGGAGGTAGAAGGAGAGGATGAGGAAGAGGAGGAGCGAGAGGAAGAGGAGGAGAGCAGCGCAGTGTGACAGCCAACCGAGTCTCAGAGTGGGACCTCTCCAGGCCTGACAGATGGACAGACAGGGCTGCGCCCCGCTGGCGGACCCTGGCGTCTGATGGCGGCACACGTCCATCAAACATCGACAGCGCGCTTGACGCAAACATCCCCGCCGACGACGACGACGGATGTTTGACCAAACGGTCACTCTACGTTCTCACCTGAACGTTCTCCGGTTCGGCCGATTTTTCTTCAACAATGTTTTATCTGAAATTGTGAATTCTTATTATCTGTACAATGAAATGTTTGGCATAAAAAAAAAATAAATAAATAAAAAAAACAGGTTTTGCGTTGCACAAAAATCAACAAATACGGTCATATATAATAAGTTTCTGAGAATATAAGGTACTTTTACTTATTTCTACTTTTACACTTGGTGTATTTATTGATGTACGTTTCTGTCTTTGGTTAATATTTTTCTTCTTTTGAGGAGGCGTTGTTCATAAGCAATCCGTACTTCATACCAGCCATTAATGCACTGCATCAGTTACCATTCTACATTCTTTGGTAGTTTCTATCTATTGATTTTATGCATATCTGTTTTTCAATTCTCCCTTTTTTCTCGTGACGGTGTGTAAATAACAAAAATCTAAAAATAAAGTTGTTACGTTCTAATTTTCAACGCCGTGTTTTTCATTATCTGTGAACAGGAAATCAAACTAACAGAACCACAGTAATTCTACACTTAGTGATAAAGTTTGTGAAATAAATTGATTTTTTAATAACACTTTAATTCATTAAATTCTTCCTTAGATTACAGTCGTTCTGTCATGAAACCTGAAGACGGGACAGAGCCAAAGCGCAGACAGACGCTAAGACGACGCATTTAAAAGTTTTCTACTGCTGGAAAAAAAATAAAATGAATACAAGTCTGGAATGAACACAAAACGACGCTTTGGTGGCAGAAACGGGAACGCTGCAGAATCCAGCGGGGAATGACAGGAACAGAGACGTTGAAGTGCAGGAGCGAACAGGAAGGCGGTCAGGTTGGACACAGGCGGAGTGAATGAAGCTGATGAGCAGAGAGAGAAACTGGCAGGTGGAGCAGAGTGGAGTGGAGGCGTGGAAACGTGTGCGCAGTGCAGAAAAGGAGAAAGTAAGAGAAGAAACTGAAATGAGGAAAAAAAAAAAAAACCCTGAATAATCTAAGAATTACAGGAAACAAAGCACAAGAATAAACCTAGAAACTAAACACAAGGAAATGAACCAATGTGGCAACGCCTTAGAAACAATAATAATGAACTAAATATGGAAAGAACATGGGAACATAAATAAACCACAAAAGACAATCCAAACACACCTCATGATTGTCACACATTCACTTTATCTCAAAGTGAAATGTACATTTAAAACCTAATTAAAACTAAGTATCGTATTTTTCAAACTATAAGCCGCTACTTTTTTCCCCCACGCTTTGATCCATTCGGCTTGGAGGCTGGAGCGGCTTTTCTGTGGATTTATCTTCAACCACCAGGGGGCTCTATAGCAGGAAGTGAATCATTGGAAGGCAAAATTAGGAATCAAAGAAGAAAACGCTAATTTTCGTTTAGAACAAGCACACGCTAGCAGCAAGTACGACGGAGAAATGTTTTCAAACTCATACATCACTGCATTACAACATAGTTTATGCCGTGTTCTAGTTACCTCGGAAGTCGGAGCGCATTTTGACGTAACGCCAGGATTTTGACACGCCAACGCCCACGGACATCGTTCGCATTACAAACATCACTTTAAGCTTTTACTTTCTATACGGAAATGCCATCTTTTAGAGTGTTCAGTTTAGAGTTGCAATTAAAACGTGCAGCGTTAATTTTAGTAAAATAAGTATGTTTATGCCACAGGAGTGGCCATATTGAACAGGAAGTTAGTCCTGACCCAGGGGTAGACCGAACAAGCATCTTATATTAAAAAATGATTGTTGTTTACATAATTAGCTCTGTTAGCATTACTAATATTGTGCGTGTTTGTTCCCTGTAGAGTGAGGAGACCCTGGTTTGTGTTAGGCTTTGCAAACATTTTCTCATTCATTATGTTTTTAATAGTCTTTTAACGAGTAAAACGAAGCAGCTTAACAGTAAAAAGCAGCCGATTGAACGAGTCGCTGTAGACGTGTTTATCCCTAACCCTAACCCTCCAGCGAGTCCAAAGATCCAGACATCGGAGCACGGAGGTTGGGGAGTAATGATAAGGATCTGCATACGAAAGATGCTGCCAGAGTGACGTTTATAGACCATTAATGTGAGATAATCGACACTCACGTCCGTAGAAGGGGGTCGGAATAACTACGACCTTCGCACAGAGGCGACGCAAAGAAAAAGAAAACTGTGAGCCTGGTCACACACTGCCAACACAAATCCAGTGGAACAAAGGTGTGAACAAAAAACACAGATATGTGATGGCATCGACATCACATATCTGTGATCTGTGCCGACAGGAATTGCGCATACATTAATGATGAACATGAATTACTTTCTAATTAGTTATGTAAACTATTCTTTTTCCTGTTTGTCTTAAGGTGGACTGATTTTCTGTGAGGGATTGTGTCTCAGACAGACAGACCGGTGCCTCACTCCGCCGATCGATCTCTTGATTAGTTGTTCCCTAATTCCTGAACAAAACCCTAAGAAACATAAACTTCTTCCGTAGCTTCATTTATCATATTGGTGGAGGCTTTTGTGTATGTTGACCCAATAAGAATATATTTGTATTTAAAAATGATTAAAGACATTATTAGTGTTATCTGTTATTAGATAACACTTGGTAGCGTTATCTAATAATGGCGCGGTTAATGTTGGAAGCAATGCGGCTACTCCAGCAGTTTTGAAAGGCTTTCACATCTTGATCTTGAAAACTATGGGGACCAAGAGGTCTTGTATTCTTTTAAATAAACTTTTACCAAAAAAAAAGAAAAAGAAAAAAGAACAACAGGGGTGAATCAAGTCAAAAGATTCAGCATTTTCAATTTAGGACTGTGCCCAAAAACCACACGGAGCCACTGAACGGTCCTGCCTGTCGATCAGCAAGCCTTTTTCTTTCCAACCCACACAAAGGACAGTGTGGCCAAGATGAGAGACGCGGACTGAAGCTTGTGAGAGCAGGGAGGAGACGGGAGCAGAATTCAATCAGAGATGACCATCTGCCAGATCACTCGTAACGCCGAAGGTGTTATTCCTCTGTGCTGTAAATCTGGACTGAAAGATTGAGGCACAAATGAAAAGAAGCGCGCAGACCTTAACTTCAGCTGTCCCCCGACAAATACCCATCGACTGTGTAGCGGTAGCAATCCAACATATTTTAGACTTTGGCTTTTTTGAAAGTAAAATTTATTTGAAAGCGTTAAAAAAAAAAAAACACACAAAGCTAAACTTAAAACTTAAGCTTGTGGAAGATTAAAAGGATCATTATTTAGGATCTCTCGTGCAACACAATTCTGACATAAGCTGCGTTTCCACTGATCCTATAATTGCACAATTTGACATTTGGAAAATAAATTTGCTCAATGGAAACATTAAGCAAATAAGTTTTGGCGCTAGGTGCTAAAAGAAGTCCCTAAAAACCCTAAACTGTCATCACCAGGCTCTCGCTAGCGTAGATATAAAATTCCAGCCAGTGCAAACAGAAAGAGACGCGACAGGTTTAACTTTCATGGAAAGCTTGCCATCGGGGAAACCTTTGGTCTCTAAAAAACACAGAGATTGAGGTCTAAGATCAGGACGTCTTGAATAATGTTTTTGGACAGATCGCCCTAAAACGGGATGTTTTAAATCCCGACATGTTTGGGTAAAACCAAATCCTGTATAAAACCAATCCTCATACCAATTGTAAAGCATGGAGGTTGGTAATGGTTCGCTGTGAAATGATCCACCTTTATTGTCAACATGTTGATGACCCAAGTAAATCCACCCAGGACTGGTTGGGAATTATGACGTGTAACGTTCTGGACTGAGTCAAACCTGAAACAAACAGAATGAGTAAGAAACTCCCACATATGTCACAGCTGAAAGTGAGGAGTGGGGTAAAGTCTATCACTGGAGTTATTTCTACCAAAGGGGAAAACATTTTGTTTGAGAGAGCAGAGTGTCTCAACCTTTCCCTCGCTTCTCGTTTATGTTTCTATCTTTTACACGAGAGCAAATCAAGGTCGATATGTTTGGTTGAAGTGCAATTAAATTACTTCCTGTTAAAGAGATAAATAAAAAGAATAAAATTAGTCATGTACATTTTTTGATATTGACTAGAAAACTTAAGGTGTCCCAGTTTTTTCATGTTTGAAGGACGCTCGTGTTTTGTACATTCTTTTTTTTTTTTTTTTTTCAGGCATATTTGTGCAAATGCGTGTAGTGACCAGTCCAGCCGGCGAACCATATTTCTGTCCTCCTCCTTGAATTCTCACATATATCTGTGAGGAGCACCTTGGATTGCTGCTCCATAAGCCTTGATTGTGTCACACTGGCAATCAGGAGTTGGTGAGGCTTCTGTTAGAAATAGATTTATCCATTAGACATTAGATGTGCATCAGATGTTGCACATGTACACCACACCTGTGTGCAACGACCACGAGATAAGATTTTTAAGTGAGATGTGCCCGAAGCCATCACAGTTCGTTGGGCTTCTTGATGAAACTATCAAGCCGGTGCACCAACAGATGGCTAGTTGGTTTCTCCAGCCGTCAGTACCAACTATAAATAACAGCTGATATAGAGAACTGATCCAATTACTAGCCTCAGATGAAATTTTTCATTTAGAGGTCACTGCCCACAACAACTTGAAATATCCCATTCTAGTCTCAATGTCCAGCTGCAGGCGAAAAACGAGGCCAAACAAGCCTGGATTTGACACAGGCAACAAACTAACACCAAGGCCTCAAGGACGAGTTAGCAGATGCATACAGTGTATTAAAAAAAGTTTTCTTACTTCCTCACATGTTGCGATGCCTGTCATCCTCCTACCACTTCCTGTAGTTGCCTTGAGATGGACCTGATGACGACTGAAGATAAGCTACAGATAAGCTAACATAGACAGTGACAGACCAACAGAAAGTGGTGCATCACTTGCTTTTCCATTACAAATGGGCGCAAAAAAATCTGTTGATATTCCACTAATGTAAAAAAAAAAACAACACAATTTTGCCATTGCTGCGTTTCCATTGAGAGAAATGTAAATAAAATCACAGGTGAATAAGTTTGTTCATGCAATAAGTCGTTAAAAAAACGTCATCCTCTTACCGCTTCCTGTAGTTTTCTTTGTTTTTTCCACTAGTACAAACATCATGTGATCATATGACTCGTGTGATGGGAAAAAAGTGCTTCCATTGCAGCTTTGCGAAATACACTAATTTCAATATGGCTGAAAATCCAGAAGGAAAGCTGCCACACACCGGTGGGTGAAGTGTCTTGCCCGAGGACACAACCACAGAGACGGACAGAGCTGGGGTTCCAATTACCGGATGAACTACGATGTAGTTTACCCTTCATGTCTTGTGGTGAACTTCAAGTAGGTACAGGCATAACAGACAAATTTGTAGAGTGGAAGACCAGTAGTTTCCATCTCAGACTGTCCACAAGTGCTGTGGGTCTTTGAAGATCTTCCAGATGGATGCCCTGTGACTAATGGGGTACCAACGTCTGCAAAGGCATTGTTGAGCACAATGTGAGAGTTCTGTCACTGCCGCACAAGGAGTTGATGTAACAAAGGAATGAAAGGAGAGGAAGGCATAGGAAGAGGGAGGACAGGAAGACGAGGCAGTCTGTTTAGTAGGAGGAGTGGCGTGAAACCATTTGAACTGATTGAATGACCCAGGGACCCGCCCGTCACACTAGACCCTTTTCTTGGCTGACTTTACAGGGTACTCTGAGGACACTGATGTTCGACCTCTTTCTGTTCTCTTATCTTCCACGCTGTCAAAACCGTTCAGCTACTTCGGGCCTACACACAGAGTCTGTGCTGCTTCTTTTTTTTTTTTTCTTGTCGAATCTCCATCTCTGTTCTTTTTATGTCCGTCTTTTACCCGTTCCCACCCTGGATCTTGTCTTTCCAGTGTGTATTCACGTCACTCTCCTGTTCCCACTTTTCCACTTTCCTCTCCTTCACTCTCAGCTAATGATTTTTCCTCGGCATCTCACATCGCCTCTCCTCTGCCTCTCCTCTACGTCCCTTGGTATCTTTGTTCTTCGTCATCGCCGATTGCCCTCTCTCTCTCTTCCTGCCTCTGACTTGAGTGCCATTTGATGAGACCTGGATTGAGGGAGGCAGAGTATCGGCACCATGCAGCAGTGCACTCAGGAGAGGATTTCAGGGAAAGAGACAGGTCCTCTTCACATTAAATATCATCTGACACCTAATCGGCTGCACCTTCTGGTGGAGCGCTGAGAGGAGGAAGACGGAACGGTTCCCCGTGTTCAGAGAAGACTCGCTCATCTTTGTGCACCGTTGGTTTATGTTAGTAGAGGAAGGAGTGCGCGATAGTTAATACAGAGACATAACGTGTTTCTGTGCCTTCCTGTCTTTAAGAAGAAGAATGACAGAAAAAAAAGGGGGTGAAAAAATGACTACATTCATTTATGGAACGCAGAGACGAAAAACAAAATCTTCTGTCATTATGGCTAAACACATCGAACCAGAACATGACTCCAACCGCTAAGTCAATTTGTAAAGAGTATTCTAGATGCGTTAGTCTTGAGTTTTGTTTTCTACGTTGTGTGACACAAACTAATGTCTCCTTCTAACATTGTGTGACATCTTTGAAACTTTGAATGAATCCACCAGTAAATCTGGATGCGAAGTGAGGATCAAAAGTTTGGTTTATCCTTGATTAGTTTCCAGACACCTGAAGGTGCCACAGTCACTTGTCCAAATAATTATATGCAGGTATGAACAACAAAAGGAAGTCCAGCTATTGCACATTGTAGGAAGTAGACAGAACCAGTGCCAAAGCTTCTTTTGGTGAGTGGACCGATCTCACAACGAAAGCAAAACACTTTGAAAACAAACTTTACAAAAGCAGATCGAAGTTTTTTTTTTAAATGCCCCCAGACTTGAATATTTGGAGACGCATCCAAGCAAAATGAAAATCTCTGCACCAGCAGATAAAGCAGTGGAAGCTCACATCCCAAATGTGAGTTAAGATGGTGGCAGGATTTGAAAACATCGGTGGCATCATGAGGAAAGAGCAGACTGTGGAAACATTAAAGCAACACCTCAAAACATTAAAAAAAAGCTTGGGAACCAAATTGGTCCTCCGAATGGACGACTGCGAGCATGAAGCCAAATTAGCTACAAAGTGTTTTAAGACGACAAACACTACTCAAACTGTCCGTCATAAAGCCGTGATCTCAAGCCCAAAGAAAATTAGTGGGCAGAACTGAAACTTACCCACAAACCTGACTGGCTTCTCTGTTAAATCTTATTCAAAACTTGAATAAGACTCAAGTTTTGAGGATTAAAAAAAGAAACAATATCTTAAAGGGAAGAGTAGCCGTCTACCCAAAGTCTATAAGTTTCCTACTGACCTGTGTGTGACTGTGTGCCTTTCTGAGTGTGATCAGGAGAATCGTAGCTCCAGTGTAAAGTGCTTTGAGTGGCCAGTATGACTAGAAAAGGGTTATACAAATTCAATTTATTAAGCATTTAATGTAAAGACACCAAGAGAGAAGTTTATGCCTTTTTATGGCCTATGTGAATTTCTGAATTTAACTCGGTTCAGAAACACCTTTGGGATCAATAAAGGAAAATCATGAAGGTTAACCACTTCATCTCCCTTTACTTGTAATAATCCTTAACATGCCCATTCAGGAGAAACTTTGAATGCAAGGCTGCTTTTACTCAGTGAAATACTGAACACACGATTATGAGTAAAGCTCTGCTAAGCTTTTTTTTTTTTTTTTTTCCAACCTTCAGTAGCGTTTTATGAGCCACTACTCTTTGTGGCTCCAAACTCCAAATATAAAGTTAAAAAAGTCCAACTTCAGAGCAAAGAAGATAAAACATCTCTGAAAGTAACCACTGTTTTCAGTCGAGTTGAGGAGAAGCTGGAAGAGGAAGTTGCATATCTATGGTGAGACGAGGACTTCTGAGAAAACTATTAGATTTGATTGTTCAATAAATATTTAAGTTACAGTAGCACTGATGTGTAAAATTGACTTTTTTGAGCTTTACATCATGTCATAAAGTTATTCCCTCATGAAAGTGTTTCTTTCATTATTTCATGTGTGTTAGAGAAATCCTTCGGTTGTGCAAAAACACGTGGGTGGACCTAGCTCCGCCTTCGAGATGAAGCTCCTCCTTCAAACTGAAGTTTCGCAACTCCCCCACTCAGCTCCTTCAGACTAGCAGGATGGTAAAAACATTGTCAAAGGGTTAACAGGGGAGCCATGTGGTGATGACTTCCTGAAGGTGGAGTTTCAGAAAGAGCAGGAGCTTTTAAAGACACAGAGGCCCAAATTTAAGGTGTTAAATTAGGAACTCTAATTTTCAATCTATTTTGTGTATATATATATCAACTTAAGGTAGCATAGTTACTTGATTGTGCTATAAAATGTCACCATGTGGCACATAATACCACCTATTAAAAAAAATAGAATCTCCTCCACTTTCGAAGTACTGTTTAAAACTCAGGCGGTATTTTATGTTTCAGATTAAATCAACTTTACTGATGAGTGATATTGATTGTGATCACCGGTGAGACCGGCTCAAGCTATGGAGGACAATCTGACTTTAACGTGCCTGTCGTGACTGTTGCAGTAATTATGTTGTCCATCATTATGTTGCCACTCTTCCAGTTCATATCAATGCATCACACGGTTGATTTGGCAGAGCGAGCTCTGGTTTGCAGTTGGGATTCAGGGCAGTGGCCAAGAAAACAGCCTGTTTCTGACTCCACAAAGGCCCGACACCGCTGCAGTTGTAAATTGAAAAATGAATGAGAACTGACAAGCCTCCCAGGGAAATCAATCCAATGCAATGGGTCTCCGATATGGAAATGCAAGAGAGATGATCACTTGGAAACAACAGTTGCAGTGCATTCCTGATTTTTCATCTTTGAAGAATAATAAATTGGGTTTTTTTCCCTCTTTGTAGGGGAAAGCAGCCTGGATCATTTGAATGGAAAATTAACTGAAAACACAATAAAATTCAATCAATATGAACAATTTTTATTTTTCTCTGACTGCTGGAGTTTAACTTGAATCCCATAAAAACTTCATTTTGTTGATTTAAACTTAAGTAATACCCCCCAAAAATAAAAAATCAAGTGCCTTCAAATAAGCACGTTGCTGCTGCATACACACTACAATGTTGCGAAAAAAATGGCTTCCATTGCAGTTTCTGAGGAAAAACAACTTTTGATACGGCTGAACAAAAACTTGGTGCTTTCACAGAAACATAAAAAAACTGGAATTCTTTCAAAATTGTCTCATTTTCATGAAAACGAGACAAATGTTAGGTCTTTAAATTAGAGATTGAAGGCAACATCTTCTCCTGAATTCCCACTGGACAAAAATCCATGTCGATTTGATTTCATACACTCCCAATCAAAGTGGAGACCTCGCTGCCTTCACTTTGTACTGCATCGATACCCAACTTGGCAACCCAAGCGTGACGTCGTCCCTCTTCAGCAAAATGTTGTCTGGCTGGTGTTTGGCTCTGCTCTTTTCTTTTCTACAAAAAACATAAACTGAAGGCTTTCTGAGCTTTGAGCAGAATTAAATCGACTTGTAAATGTGATGATTGATCCCCATGAACCACATTTTCTGCACTGACAGACTGTGTAAACTTCTTTAACGGAGTTGTAATAAGCTAATCCATTTATAATGTGCATGACAGGAACTTGGCTGCCGAGTTCTGAAAGTATTGCTAAGGAGATAGTAAACTAAGAAAAAATAATGTAGCAGTGCAGTTATGAGAGTTTATTATGAAGCATTAAAACGTGGAATGGTTCTTAAGTTGGATTTACTTGCTTTGGATTAGTCGTCAAAACTTACGGAACAAAAACCAGGACGACACAAATCAGCGTGGCGCAACGCTGCGAAAAGGGCCTGGGCTGAAAATGAGGGGGTTCGTGTTATTCCGACTTCTCCAGTGGTAGCAGTTACCACATCCATCATCAGATTTATCTGAGTGGCTTCTCTCTTTAATGTCTGCTACTAATCAGGAATGTCAACTCCATGTTTGATTTGGAACGTAAGTTCAGCTTTAAGTGGTGCAATTTACCCCGACGGAGCACTGCGCCCTTCGAGGCGTCTCGCTTTTATCAGATCGCGTTTCCAAGCGGCGCTCGCTCACTGGTTCTGACACGCTGACCACATAATCGCTCCACGCCAATGTCTCCAACGACGCGCAGACATCCCAAAGCCTTTCGGAAACTTCAGCTTTCCCTCCGGGGGTCGAGGGCCGGGAGCGGGGCGAGGCTAGTTCCTGTTTAGAAAGTAAAAATTTCCCAAGATTATAGCAGCAGCATGTGAGATGTCTGTTTTATATGTGAATTTTGACTTTTATATGAGAAAAGAAACAAAAATTTTTAAATCCCCCCCCCCCCCACAGCTACTGCCAAGAAACACTTTGATTATGCGGGGTTTGATTATGCGACTGACAGAGCCTGTGCCGCTTTGTTGTCGGGAGGGTTTGATGCGCCTCGACAGGCAGATGCGAGCCTCAACCAGAACCGGGCCCCGAGGGGACATCAGGGGTCGCCAATGGGCCGTCTTCCCGGTCCGCCCGGTCTCCCTGAACCCCCTCCAGAGGGAGAGAGCGACAACCTGAGAGGCATCGGTGTCTGGGACTTCCAAAGCTCTCTCAGCCATTTGTTTCTGCCACTTTGGCATTGAGAATAGCTCTCAGTCTCTCGAAGCGAGCCTGGCAACCTCACAACCCATCCATCACGGGTCTTCTCTCTGGCTGACGGACCCCCCCCTCCCCACCGACTGACTCCGCTCCGCTGCTTTCATCAGCCGCAGGATGCCGTTGTGCGGGCTGGTCTTCCCTCTTTTGCTTGCCGCAATTACCCTCTGCTGTGGCGTACGTCGCCTGGGACACTGGAGAACTTTTTTTCTTTTCTTTTTTTTTTTTTGGGTTGTTCTGGCACTAGATGAAGTCGCTATGATGAGCAGCAGCTGGAGAAATGTGGAGAAATATCCCAGTGTTGCTCCTCTGTGTGTTTTATGCCTAACTCAGCGTCCGTCGCCTTGTAAAAGTAATGAGATTTCTTTGCCTTTCTGTTCAACAATGACGTTTTCTTGCCACCCCTCCAATTGAACCCACCAATAACCTTACACCTAAGCCACGGGTGTCCAAGTGTGGCCCTTAGGGAGATTTTCAACCCCCCCCCGCCACTAGGCAAGAAGGATATTAAAAAGTTCCCTGACAACATAGAAGAAAACTGATGATTGCAAAAATGTGGAAATTGTATGTTTTTCTTTTGACAAGACAACAGTCCGAATGAAGCTTTATTTTGTGTATTTTAGATCTTTTTTAATTTTATAAAACTGTCGTTTATTATTGAGAATTTAAACTAAAAAAAAACAACAAAAAAACCCAAATCTAAGCTGACTTGTTTTTAGATTCCTAATTTAATAAATTTTGTGACCCACAAGTTTAAATTTCCACAATTTGGCCTCAAAAAAGTCAAAATTTTGGCGACCAAAAATCTTTGGTCAGAGGTACTGACTTGAGCTGTGCATCTCTGCAGCTCCTCCACAGAAAACACTCAACGGGTTCAACGTGAAATACATTTGAGAAATGTCAAAGAAAAACATAAAAGTCAAAGAGAAAAGTTAAGAAAATTGGCAAATAATTGAAAAAAAAAAAAAAAAAAAAAAAAATTCTTAAAAAAAAAAAAAAAATAAAGGTGTTTTTTTTTTTTAATCTAAAAATTTATTTGACATCAATATGGGGGGACACCCATTAGCTGAGCCGAAGGTTTGAATTGATTTGTGAAGCCACAGATGTAATGATGAGTGTAACCATGCTGAACTCTAAAAGTTATCAAGATTTTATAGGGACAGTACTATGCGTTTTCCAGCAACGCATAGAAAACACATGCAGTTGCCAGAAAACTAGCAAAAATATGTGTTTGCTAGTTTTATTTTATAGCACGTCAGATATAACTTAAAAGAAATTTGACTCTGTAACTTAACTTCAAATACAAGTAAAATTATATTTGAACCAGATAGAGGCCCCTTAAAATTGGGCCTCTGTCTCTTTAAGGAACTCTTATTTTGTCTGAAACTCCGCCTTCAGGAAGTCGTCACAACATGGCTCCTCTAACTATTTCACTGAGAAGCAGCTCGTTTAATGAGCTCAGCTCATCTGCAGTTCCACCAAGTGTTTGCCAATTGCTGCTGGCTAGTCTGAAGGAACTGAGTGGAGGCTGAAGGTTAGAACCACCAATAAGTTATTATAACGAAGGGTTGTGAATACGTTTGTAAAATTATGTAAATTCAAGCATGATTGAAAAGCTTGCAAAATGCCAGACCTGTGTAAAAAAAAAAAAAAAAAAAAAAAAAAAAAAAAAAATAATAATAATAATAATAAATGAGTCCCTTTCAAAATCCCCAGCTTTCCCATTTCAGTCTCAATTTATCAAGAAACATCTTCCAGGCATGTGAAGATGCAAATAGCAATTGCAAATGTACCATATGATAAATGACACCTTAAAAAAAACCACAAAAAAAACCCAAACGGCATGTGAATTCATCCTGGAGTAAATAACATGCCGCTGGAATCCTTAACAGCAAATTGAGCGGTTTATGAAGATGTCACACATGTGTGGAAATCGAACTGTGGCCCATTCTCAGCTAACTACATCTGCTGGAGAGCTGCCAGTCTCACGCGATCTCTTTACAGTAAGAAGGCGACGCTTTCTGATCCTCTCGCGCAACAACAGCCTCATCAACAAAGACGGGCTCTGTGGCCCGCCTCGACAACGTGACCCGCCTGCGGAGGGGCAAGAAACGGCAAAGAGCCGACGCTTCCCATTTTAGGTGGTGAAAATATCTCCAAAAAAGGGCTTCTCTTCCACTCTCTCCGTGCACACGCACAGCTAAAGGTTAAACCTCTGCCCACAGTCACTCATTATAAAAGTGCCATGTGTGAAACAGCTAATACTGTACGAGTCTGTGGGTGTGAAGCCGAGTATAGAGGGAGAGGGAGTTCTTGGCTCGCGCCGAATGAGGTTAAATCATCACACATAGGACCAAAGTGGCATTTATAGCACATAAAAGTCAGTTGGAAAGAGCTGGTCCTGGGTTGCTAGTGTAATAAGCATCAATATGCACTGTAAAAAATCATTTGGGAGGTTATTAGAAATTACTCACCTAAATGTATTGACTTAGTGTGGATGTATTAATAATGGTTTGAACCCAACAAAATTAGCTACTTTTTTGTGACGCACTTTGATTAGAACCCTCTAAGTAGCTTGTACTTCCGCTGATTGTGTTGAGTGTTTAGTGATCAACCAGGAAGGTCGTTTATTTAGCCCTTAAAAACCTTTGAAATTAAAAACCTTTTTCAGTGGAGTCCTGGCCAAGAGACAGCAACAAATAGAACACACGCAAAAAAATAAAATAATAGCACGCTGGTTTTTTTTTTAGTGTTTTACAAAAAAAACACGTTTTTTTTCTTTTTTTTCTAAAACAGGAGAGTTTTTAAGGACTCGTGTCCCGCATTCACATGGAAACGGAGTTCTAGGGTACCCAAAACGTTTGTTTGTAAATGGGTTTTCAGGGTGAACATTTCCCTCTCATATTCACACGGACACCAACAAACTTTTTTTTTTCCAGAAAACTGTCATATCAGTCCAATCTCTAACCTGACCTATGACCCCAAACGCCTCGTACTTGACACGCGTAACAACAGTGGAGGATTCTGTGTTTGTGATTGTGCTGCCACAATAAAAAGCCTCACAAATGACTTGTTTTCTTCGCCATTCCTGTCTGTTGACCTAGCTGCTAGCATGCTAATACTGCCTAGCTATGGTTGCGACATTCTCGATGTTTCCTTGTGGACAGAAAAAGATTCCTAGAAACAGTCCAGCGAGAATGTAGGAGTTTTTCAAATGCGTTGCCACGTGGACGGATCCTTCGTCGTGTTGCCAACTCTTCACTGAGGAACTACCAGCTGTCCTAAATCGTCAACTGATTAGCATTATGGGACATGGGCAGCGAAAATCTTAGGACAGGTGAATGATGTCATATTACACACAAAAATTTTATTTGTTTAGAAATTTATTTTTGTGTTTGTTTTTTATGCCTGTAGCATCATCCGTGTGGACCTAGAGTCGGTAAACGAGACCCAAGAGAAACATTTTTGCCAGGGTCGTTTAGGGTTGTTTGTTTTTTAACCCTGTATTAAATTCTTTTCAGGTGTTTTAGTTTAGTTTTATCAAATGTGACTGACTTTTAACTTTATGGCCCCAGATACAAGAGTGTGACGTCATCAAGCCATTAGGCAGCCGGGCATGCTGGCGCTTTGGGGCCGGGGATGGGCCAGCGGTACCACCTGCTACCTGCTGACAACAACAGGAACAACACACTGTTTCAAGCCTGTTACAAAATCCGCTGCTCTTTCTGGAACATATTAACCCAATACATATATAAATCAATTTCTCTTTAGATGCTTTTTTAAAATGGCCGATAAGCCCGATTTCTTTCTAACTTTGTGAAAAAACAAATTGAACATGTTTGTAGAGGTTTCTGCTTTGATATCCATAAAACGTTACTCGGAATCCTAAAATTTTTTTTTTTTTTGCTTTATTGTGCAGCTATAAAGAGCTGAGCCCACTGTCTTTGCTCGCCCATTTTTAGCATGCGTTGTCGCTGTAGTGCTTCCTTTAAAAAAATGATAGAGCCTTATAAAAAACAGCAATCTAAATATATATATATATTTGTAATTAGTGGGGAATTAGAATCTTTTTTCAGCCAGCTGGCCAACAATGCACAGCAATAAGGAGGAAAAGAGCAGAACTACATTACTATCTATCTAAAAGAAAACATACTCCATTTAAAAACCTAATCTGAAACTTTTTACTTCTTACTGTCTTGATTCTGGTGACCAAAACATCCTTAATTACAACCTTACTGTATGTACAGTGTTTGATAAATCTACTTAATTTTGTACAATGAACTCAACATTATTTACCGAAAATGCACATTTTTATAAACTTGTTGAAGTTTATATAAAGTGTCTATTCAGCAGGCAAAACTTTTAATATTTTAAAACAAACAAACTGATTAAAGTCTACCAACGTAAACTTCACACTAACTGTTCCAGGAGTTTTATTTTTATGTTTTAGTGTTGAATCCTAACAGTTAGTTTTATCAGTGCATGTGGACGTGTGAGAAACAACACTTTAAAACAGAAACAGGTTTCAGTCGGTAATTATAAAGGCGTAGACACAAATCCAAAGATTTCCCCCCACCACCATCAGCGTTTCCTTGTCGTATTTTCTTCTCTCCTTCTTTTATTTACAAGTTCCATAAAGTGAAAAAAAACAAAACAACAAAACTGTCTTTCAAGCCACTGAAAGGAAATGACACAACTTGTAATGATTCATTTCAGCAGGAGTGAAGCTGTGCTCCCACCCGACGGGCCCCGTCTCACCGCGCCTTTCAGCCGGGTTTGAATCAACAAGGGCAGCCGCTCACGCAGCACAAGCAGCTGATGATTAAAGGCTGACCTTACGCTTAATTAGTGGCAACTGGGAGATTTCATTGCCTGGCTATGAATCATGGGAAGGAAGACGGGGGGATGGTGGGGGGAAGGGAGCCGCCGCCGCCAGCAGGGAAATGTTACCTAAGTGATTAGGTGAGGGGTGTAAATCAATAGCGCCATTGACCTGCGAATGGAGTGGTGGTGAGATGAAAATGGAAAAAAGAAGAAAAAAAAAAAAAAAAAAAGCAATGAAAAGACATGATTAACATGAGCGACCCACTCCTGTCTCAGGGACGTAAACAGCAGCGATACTCTTGAAGTGAGGGTGTTCATTTTCTCTATTTTCCCATCTGCTGGGAAACATGGGAGACCGATAAATAGTGTTTTCGAAGAGCGTGCCGTGCCAGGTATTTTTGTTATGGCGCGTTGCCTGTAGTTAACTGGAAATGTTTGGGTTTTCAGCGCAGGAAGGACAAGGTCTCAGGCGAGTTCGGACGCTCGGCCTTTCGCTTTGGGTAAATTGGGGTCATCTCCGGCAAACTCCCGCCGAGAAAAAACAATTAATTTCAAACCGAGCGCTCCTCTGACACTAAGAGAGGAGGCTCAAGACGCTCGTTGATGTCCGCCGCTTTAATTGGTTCTGTGGAGGCAGTTGTTGTTGCCTCGTTTCACTTCTCCTCGTTAATTCGGAGGACCGCCTCTTAGCTCGCGCCCAAGGTCAGCAGAAGCATTAGATATTAAAGAAGGGAAAATCGATGGTCAAAGGAGTCCTTGACGACGTTCAGCCTGAGAATGGCTAAGCACAACCTGTTAGGCTCCTCGTGTTGGGGAGTGTGCAGAGTGTTTCTGTCCCGAAGGTTCTCCAACGCTCTGAACACCTAGCTAACTAACGAACCAACCTAGCTGGGTTTCATGTACCAGCTATGAAAAACAAGATCTGGTGAACTCCTACTTATTGGTCTATTCAGGGTGCCGTTATGCAGTAGTGGTTTCTGATATAATATTCTCATCTAGACATGAATACGTAGACGCCTCATTGAGCGCCGAGTCCTGCGTTACGTCGCCGCCATCTTGTGTGTGGCAGCTGTGTGGAAACGTTTCAACCGTTTTACAATACAAACCGGATTCACTGCCATTACCTTTCACAGGTAAAGATGACAGAGCAGAATTACTTGACTTTGCAGCCAGAAACTTGCTTTTAAACAACCGAGAAATGCTGAAAATGTCTTTTTTCTGAACGTGAAGGAAACAAATATATATTTTCTATTGCACTTTTGGATAATTTTTCTTTCATCCTGGGCTTTAGCCTGTGTACCAGGACGTCTCAGAAGTCACTGGAGTTCTCCCAGTGTGACCAGCAGACTGAAGCCCTGCCTGTGGCCAGTGTTCCCAGTATAACAAATAAATATATTTTATTCTTTCACTTTTTATGAATTTTTAAATATCTCAATCTGAAATATTAGTGTATTAATACAGCTAATGTAGTGAAATAAAAAGAATTTACTGTTAGAATTATTTTCACTCTTTGCTGTCAATAGCAGAGTTGACATCATACTGGAATAAATATTATTTTCTGGAAAAAAGTAAGAAAAATATGTAGTTTAATGTTTGACAATGACTTCTTGTCAAATCAAGTCATTTATCAATAACATATGAAAAAGTAAATACAATACTTTTTTTTTTCCTGTCTTGAAATGTTTAATGCACATTAAAATAATGGACTCATGTATATATGTTCTATAGTAAAACACTGTAAAAGTGTGTCTGTTCATCAATGTCAATATGAAAATGATCAGAATCATTTCTATCAAATAAAAACGTTGTGCCCTTTGTTCAGAAATCCCCCAAAACAATTAAATAATCACATCAAAAGTTAGAAACTGCCTTTAGTCATTTCTTTCATTACCAAATATATTAGTGTGTGTGTCTGTTAATGACAGGTATCAACTTAAAATACTTAACCCTTTAATGTGTTGTCGGACACAAAGCCAGCAGGAAGTGATGCGTTTTGAGGATTTGCTGCTGTTGCCATAGAAGGTCGATATCAGTCATCGTCCAATAGCATGACAACAATTACAGGATTAATTCAGCTCCCTTGTAGCTACTTTGTATTCATTTTGATATCTTTTATACATCTACTCAGAACTCAATAAACACACTACAGAGAGGGAATATGATGAAAATGATTATTTTTCCAACAGTAAATGGGTCTTTTCCGTCTTCCTTGGTATTTTTCCACACTGTTTTGCTGCGTAATGAGATCTCCTGCTCTTGTTCTAACATCAGGAGGCTTGGAGAGACTCCCTTCATTGTTTGGGTCTGACCGCTTCAAGCTCGCCCTTATCGTTAGCTTTAGTCACTAATTAACGCCCTCTCTCTGCCTTTACCCACCTTGTCCAGAGCTGAAGCGCACTTTAGATTGAACACGCAGCGAGTGTGGCTGAGGTAAATAATTGGTACTTACTGGCTAAAAAAGTACTTTCCCTCGCAGATGAAAAAGGAGGGAAAAAATGAGAGGAAGAGGTTTATTACTGTATGACCAGAAGGAAAGCCGCCGTTGTCTGCTTACTCAAACCTCGATATGTTCTAGATTGTTTGTTAGTCTCTTAGAAATATTTAGCTCAATCATTTGATTCTACCATTTTGTGAATTTCTGACCTCATAAACAACATGCACCAGACCCACATGTCCTTAGAGACACAAACTTCAATGTGTGTTATTAGGATTTATTTGATGGATCGATATAAGATGGCGCTTGAAAGTATCTAATTTAAAAATATTTCAAGTACCGAATTTGCATTCAGCCCCCGTTTGCAGAAATACACCACTGCTGTTACAGAAACAACCACTCAGAAGGAGGGTCTAAGTGCTGTCAATCAGGTCCGTGTATGTGCCCCCACCCTACATTATTGCCTTTATACAAACTGCAATTGAAATATTTCCTTACTTCAAATCAAATCACTGGATGTTGAAGAGAAGTGGGCGAAATATTTATTTATCATCCCATTTCATATTTTTATTTGCAATAAAAAGAAAAGGTGTCTTCGCACTTTGTGTCAATCACATGCAATTCCAATAAAACACAAAGGTTTGTGGATGAAACGGAAACGTCACTTCCATCCAGAGCACCTAGTTCATTAGAAGTGTATTTAATACTGAGTCAGGCGAGACTTCAAAAGCCCGAAAAAGCTCATTTTGCTCTGCTCTCCTCCACTAAATACAACACTCGCGAGTCAATTTAAATAAAATTCAATTTACTGAATCTGCTAGCAATTAAACACCAGTTCCTAATGCCCCATGAAAATGTGGCCTGGGCACTGGATGTGTGAGTCTGTCAATTCAGGTGGAGACAAGACCCAGGTGGCTCATTTCACTCTTACACACACACCCCTACACACACACCTCCACGTCCAGTTTTAATTGACTCTATTGAGCAGGAACAGCATGCTTTCTCATTGCTCCAGCACTAATTGGGTTCTGCGCCCTTACTTTTTACATGAAACACGTTTTATGGAGCAATTTAAAGCACATAGTGCTGTATAATTAGAAAGAAATGAGGGAAGGAGTGGGATCTGTTCCATGACAGCAGAATGATGAAATGCCTTTTATACACTTTGGTCGCCAGCTAAGGGTGAGGGGGGAGGGGGAGGTCCAAAATAAAGAAAAATCATTTGTCTGGAATAAAACTGAATGGTTTTTTTGGATGAAAAAGTCAAGTCACCTTCCAATAAATGTACATATTAGCAGGTTAGGACAAGCAAAAGCTGAAAAATGTAAAGGGGATCCAAATGGAGTCATTCATAATTGATTTGGGGAGCAGGAGAAGGAAGGGGAACACATGAAGGTACACAACGATTAGCTCCTCAGAACATATGCTGCTACTTTCATAAAGTCATTTTCAAATGACTTATTTGTCAGTTGTTGCTTTGACCTGTGTGTGCTGTGTAAATGTTCAAACACTGGGGTGAGGCCAGATGTTTGGCAGACATTAATAAGCTCACACACACACACACGCAGACAGATACTCACACACATCTGCACGGTAACAGCTTTAACACACACACACACGGCCTCACTTGACATCCTACGGGAGCTACCTTGGAGAAGTCATTCTTTCTCTTCCCTGCGTGTTGATATTTGCTCTGTCGACTCTCTGAGTCGACTTTCGGCTCCTGAGCAAAACACTGCAGCCAGTGGTACAAATATTTAATGTCATGAGGTGGAAGGAAATGTTCTGCCGCCAACTCAGAATGAAGACATAGGTTCTAGCTGGGAGAACTTCTGCCTCGTTTACCCCTATTGGTACTGTAGTTCGGAAAGCTATTTTGTCTGTTTCCATTAAAACCGAACCGTTTCTGGGCCTCCTCCAACTGTAGGTGTGTAGGACAATGGCATGGTACTGTTAGGGCAGAGTCACCAGCTGCGTTTCCGTTGATTTTAAGATTGCGAAAATTGGAGTTAGAAAAATAAATTCACTTAGTGGAAATACACCAATTTTGAAAAATTTCCAAAAGTGTTTGTGCTGGTAGGAGGTAGTTTTTCGGCCACATCAAAATCAGTGTATTTCACAAAACTGCACTAAGACACTCTTTTCACATCACATGAGTCGTGATCAACAATGAATATGAACCACTGGCAGAAAACCATGAAGAAGACAACAGGAAGTTGTAGGTGGATGATGGCGCAGCATTTTTTATTTTTTATTTTTCCCATCGGTTGAATTACTGAGTTTAAAGAGTTGAACATTTGCTAGAAAGAAAAACTCTAATTTTTAGATTGATCTCAGAAATTTTTCAGAAAAAAACACTTTTCTGCGTTTCAAAAGTCCGAAATGTTCGACTTTTGATGTTTTTTTTGTTTGTTTTTTTCTAGATAATTTCTGAGATTAATCTCAAAATGTCTGAGTGTTCTGGTGGGAATTTAAATCTTTTTCTTTTATTTCTACAATGACTCCAACCTGCTATCATGATATTATGTCAGTCTGGACTGGGTTCCCTCGTAGAATCCTAACATAAAGACGTTTTGAAGTCGAAACAGAGTCCAAACTGGTACCAGCAAAGTGAAATCAAACAAACTTCTATTCTACATCCTGTGTTTGAAATGTGGAAATAAAGACAGATGGGAGGTTTAAGCAAACCTTTTGAAAAGCTTCAAGTGCAGAGTCAGTCCTAATGAACCTGCTGTGTTTTTATTACGCCTATCCTGTTGCTGTAAAAGAAAACTTACCTCTGGCTGTTTGCTCTAACAGCAATTAATTGCGTCAACCAGACTTGTTGGCGAGTTAGTCTGGCTCAATACCTCCTGCATGCACTCAAAAGCAGTCGGCTACAGGCTGTGTCCCAGATTTTTCTTCTTGCTGCTTTGTGAGCTATCCAGATTCCAAAGAGATTACAAATAATGGCAGAATCCGTCTTGCCAGGCGCCAAGCTGTTTTCTCTGTGGCCGTGGCGAGTCGTTCCAGACCAATCACTTCCACAAACCAGCGGTGAAGGCAGATTATAGGTGTGACCACATACAATAGAGGCTACAAGCGTGCATTCCTAAATATCAATAGCACAGAAATGGGAGAATAATTGTCTAATGTAAAATAATAAAAAAAGAGAGCAAAGAATGTATGCACCTCAGCAAAAGTTTGATTGGACAAACTTGAGGAAGATTAGGCCAGATTGAAGTTGGTGAGTTTTCCTGGAATTAAAAAGCCCTGCAATGCAAGTGGACTCAGATTTTTGGTACGGTTTGTTTTGGTTTTCGACCCTGCTGCTTGTGTGTAACGTCAATGCCGAAGACAGACTGGCACATTGGAGGGCTTCCAACCATAAACAGCCTGTTTAAGATCATTGCTGCAGCATCTCCAATCCAGTGTAACCACCAAAGGGGATTGGTGTTTACACCCCGACAAATCCCTTTTGTTTATTTGCTATTCAAGACTAATTCTGTGCATAACCCAGGTGCATTTCAGTTTAAGGTAAGTAACAAATAACTAGGCATTCTTCTTCAGGATCTTCTACTGGTCGGCACAGAATTTAGGGTCCCGAATCAGGAAAGCAGTACCACTATAACGTCTCAGACTAAAATCCTTGAATAAAATGATTGTTACCCAGAAGGGTCTTGTCTTCTTTCTCGTAGAATCAGGGGCAACGGTGGCAAGGGCGGTAGGAGTTTGCCCTGCAATCAGAGGGTCGTCGGTTAGATTCTCCTCTGTCTTTAGGTACAAGATCCTTGGTCATGTGCTGCCATATTGCCAGACGGTTGAACAAAACCATCAACAGGTCAATATTCTCTTTGAGAACCCCTTCAAAGAGAAGGTCTGACAAAGGACAGCCGAGGGAAGAAAGAGTCTGGATAGTGAAGTGAAGTTCTCTTGGTTTGATTAGAAAAGGGTTATAAAAATTTTAAATTGAGAGGGAAGAATTCAGAAAAAGCAGAATCAAGGCAGTTGTTGGATCGCTTACTTGGCTTGACAAGGAGGTTCAAGAAGACAGAACCGTTGTTCAGGGTAAAGGAGGCGATGAGGAAACTTGGTCTGAAAAAGGTTAATCGAGGACTGGAGTCATTAAACCGGGAACTATTTCAGACTTTGACAGAAATACTGCTGGAACACCGTGGCAAAGCAAGCAGATGATGCAGCACATGAGGGAAGACTGGGGAGGTTATAAATACAGTTCTGTAACTTAATGAGATGATAAAGTTCAGCTGAGTTACATCGCTGACTAGAACCGTGACAATATCAGACGTAATGTGGTGCATTTTGAGATCTTTTAACCTACTTCGTGTCATACAGGTTCTCTTACCTTTAAAGAGGTAGCAGTATGTAAATGCTTCCCAGCTTCCACCTCACAAAGCACCGCTACCCAGCAACTCCCCGCCTCCGCTCCTTCAGACTAGCGAGAGGAAATTAGCAAACATCTGGTTGAACTGAGCGTCTGCTGAGCTCATTATAGGAGCTGCCTCTCCTACACCTGTTGTTAAAGGGTTAATTTAGTGATGATGTGATGACTTCCTGAAGGCAGAGTTTCAAAACAAGCAGGAGTTTCTTAAAGAGACAGAGACCCGATTTCAAGGTGCTGAATTACGAAGTCGCATTTTTTTTTAAAGTGCAAAGCTCCAGAGAATGATCGTAAATGGCTTAATGGAGGAGCATTGTTGTGATGACGTACTGAAGTGTGTGAGTGTCGGAAAGAGCAGGAGTTCCTTAAAGAAACGGGGATCAATTTCAAGCTGTCAAATTGCAAAGTCACCTTTCTCTGTTTTATATACAGCATTTTTATAACATCTGAAGGTAACAAAGTAACTTGATTGTGGTGTAAAATCGCATTATTTGATTGGAAAAACTCTGTTACCGCCCCTTTAATAAATGAAATGATCGTTTCTAAATTGATGTCTTCATTTCATAAGTGATCTTGGACGATCTCAAAAGCAGAAGAAATTTGAAAGTGATTTTCAGAACTGCAAAAAGACAAACCTTTAAACCTTCTTCCACTACATCACTTCAAGCATCTCAGTAACACAGGCAGGCCCGCTTTCCCTTTGATGATCTCCAGCATATCACGTTCCAAACATAGCATGTCCATGTTTATTAACCTCTTATGACTCTCATGAAGCACTTCAATGCAAAGAGCGCCGGTTATTATGGCAGTCATCCCAGACCCGCGTCCTCCCGGTTGTTCCTAAGTGCCACGCTCGCATCTGGTTTCTCTCAGGTTAAATTCGGTTCGCGTCTCGATTCGCCCTCAGAAACTCCCCAGCAGCGCGGAGGTCCTCAAAAAAAAAAAAAAGAAAAAGAAAAAAAAAAAAGAAGAAAGCTCATGTATCAGCATCAACTGTTCTGTTCAACCAGAAGATCAGATGTACGAAGCTGTTAAAAAAAAAAAAAAAGAAGAGAGCTCGGAAAGTCTGGTTCACTGGGAACCTGAGTGACTCCCTCCGCCTCTAGACACTTTACTTCTGATGTTCGGTTTTTACAGCCGAGGCGAAGGGGGAGATGGGAGCTGGCCTTGTTTTTTTGACAGCACGAGTGTTTGATGACATCCACTTGAAATAGCTGAAATTCTCCCACAAAAGACTCCGTCGGACACTTGTACTCCTTTTCTCGTTCTCTAATTTCTTCTCTCGCTTTACAGCACATTTGTTCTGCGTTACACGTCAGAGTCATGATGCAACGTGTCCATTATAAAAGTCTGTGCATATCAACTGGGATTACTTTGAGTCTTTTACTGTCAAAGTAGAATAACTGCTTGGATGTACCGCATGCTCTAATGATTAACATGTCAAAATAAACTAAACATCAGTAACTGACTTTTAATAGAATCAGAAACCAAATAATTACTCATTTTACTGTTATATAAATAGTACATTTGTATTGCCTTCTACTTTCTCTACAGTACGAGTCAAAAAAAAAGGGGTAAATTTGATGAAAGACATTACATAGAGCACCCTGAAAAGAATAATATATATATAAAAGGAGGTAAATGAGGTTGTTGACAGAAAGTAAATGTCTTTCCTCCAGGACTGCGGCTGTGAAGGTGACCGCAGTTTGTTTGTACGACAGACTGTTAGGGCCCGCCAAAGAGCTACGACAGTAACGTCAAAATGTTAGTAAAATAAAGACTTAATATTACCAGATTAAAGTTGTGAATTTTATGGAAAACAACGTTGTTTCAATGGGAGCAAAACTGTGATAGTTATCTAGATGTGACTTGACTGGCTGGTCTAATCCATCTGGTTCTTTATTCGAAGTAGAATCAGTCGTTTGTACAAATCGTTTGTGACGCTGATGATCTGATGCTAATGTGTTAAAAGACTGAATATGACTTATTTGTTAAACTGACAGAGTATAAAGTAAAGACTAACCCTAACTCTACCAGTTCTCATTAAAGTTTTCTAATTTGGTAGAAAATGATCACTTCTTTCCCCCAATAAGACTTTTTTTTCTCGTACTATTACAGCTTTCTTCCTCATAATATGACTTTTTCCGTCAACAGACTTGTTTCTCGCAATTTTATGAGTTTGTTTTCTTTTTTTGTTTTTCTTAGCCTGACCCTAACACCTTCTGAGACGCGACCTGATGATCAGGTTTGTCTACAGGCAGCTGATAATGTTTGGTTTGTACATATTTCACCATAGAAATGATCAAGTTTAAAGCAAAGAGTTATTTTCCATTTAGACGGGTTCCATCTGTGTCTCAGCTTATTACTATTTTGTCTTAGTTTTATAAACTACAATTGTTTCGGTATGCTTTTTTGTTTTTTGTGTCATTTATGCTTCAATTGCTTTTTACATGTAAATCACCTTCACGTTTGCTTAAAAAAGCCCTACAGAAATAAAGTATTATTATTATGCAGAAGCCCATCATAATACCATTTAAAAATTAAGAAATATAAAATTTTTAGCAAAATGTATTCCTGGTTTTTTGGGGTTGTTTTTTTGTTTTTTTTGCAATGAGCCACAGGAAACAACTGTATGCATTTTGTATTTATAAATCCCATCAGGATATCTCACGGGTGAATTATGCAGAAGCTGGCAAAGCACATTGTTCTCCTAATTAAAAACATTTGGCAAACAATCAGAACATCCAATAGTGTTCTTTTAAAAGGTATTGTCCAATTTCTAGGATTAGTGAATACATTGTGAACAAGGTCTGGTCTGGTTTCCTGGCACTGTGGAGGGGAAGAAAATGCACTGCATAAATCATAGCTGATTTTGGTCTTTCTTAGGATTTACAGCCGATAATAAAAGAAAAGAAATAAACTAAGCTCTAGTCAAGGAATACTAATACTCCTACAGAGTGTTTCTAGAATTTCAATGCCTCTCTGCCTTTTATACAGAAGGTGACAAACAGTTTTATTGTGTGGCGCAGCGCAATTTCGGTAAGTTTTGAATGTGAATGCGCCATTAGCCTCAGAAGCGGCTCTGAATGGCTGTCTGGTTAGCTTGAGCGGGAGAAAGAATATGCACGACTCCGCGAGGCAATAACAGGTCAGATTTCCCCCAAGGTTTTGACACAAGCTCTGAAATTAATTGTGCCGCTCTGAAGATGAATAAAGGCGTCTGTGCTGTGATTAAGTAAGCCCGCGCGCCACCGCCCTCCCCTCCCGGCAGGCCTGAACCAACATCCTCAAAAGACCCACAGCGGCGCGCGCCTGCCGCTCCCCACGCACGTATGCGTCGTCTTAAAACTCCTAAAAAGAACACTGCAACAAAAAGAAAAGTGCAAATACGGGGCCCTTGTCGTTTGTCAAACAGCGCCAGGCGTAAGGGAAACGCGAGGTACGTCTGAAAATTTGTGCAGAGCGGGGAGAGAGGAGCCAGATCCCCCCCCTGAGTGAAGCTGTCAGTGACGAGCCCTGATAAGAGCACGTGTGAGCGATACTGTACGCCACATCAGACCGGCTGTCAGGCCCAATGGAGCCGTCATGTGATTTTAATCGTTACCCTGGGTGACAACTGGGTTGCAGAGCTTTGCCGCATCTGGGAGCAATAAAGTGTTGGAATGATAGGAGCCACTATCGTGGAATTTGGGAGGTGGGGAGCCGGGGGGGAGGGGAGTCGGGGTGGAGCTGCTGCCAGGACGTTATGAACAGAGCGCTTCAGATTTATGACGGGAATATGTTAGGGAATAACATTTACAGGGTCTTGCGTTGAGTACTCCTGCCTCTTGAACCTTCCCACATCACTTCCACAGACTTTAATGTATCTGACTGGGATTTTTATGACGAAACAACAGAAGGCAGTGGATGATCGTCGAGTGGATGAGAAAGGATGTGGTCTTCTGGAAAAAGTGTTTATTAGGATTTAGTGCCCACGATTCCAGCTCCTCTAAATAAAATCCAGAACAGTGTGTCAGAAGACACCCATTTAAAGGAACAGTGTTGTGCATTCTTTGGGAAAATAAGGCTATTTTGTAGCACAATCAAGTCAATTTTACCTTCAATAATATATATGTAAGAAATCTGACTTGACACCTTGAGATTGGCTTCTGTCTATCTATGGCAAAACCAAGTAGCTATGCTACCTTCAGTTGTGATAAATGCTGTTTAAAGCCAAGATGACTTAAAAGAAATTTGACTTCTTAATTTAACGCCTTGAAATGGGGTTCCTGTCTCTTTAAGAAGCTTCTGCTCTTTCTGAAACCCGGCCTTCAGGAAGTCAATCCAACACGAAAGAATCAAAGTGATACTCCAGGTACGTTTCTGATGAGGTAATAACATTATAACATGATGGTAGTGGACTTTAAATAAATAAATATTCAATCAGGTCAGAGAGAAGATTGACAAAGATTTGAAGGGTTTGACTTTTGGAGTTCATAAGATTTCAGAGAAAAATAAAATGTTTAATTATTAGAGTAAGCTCAGAAATGTTCTAAAAAAGAACATGGACCAAAAGTAGGAAACTTACAAGAAAAAAAAATCTAGAAAAATTCTAGAAATTTTCTTAGCTTGTAAAGTCAAATTTATTCAACTATCTGAGTTTCAAACCTTCATTTAATTTTTTTTTTTCTTCAACTTTTAGACCTACGAAATTCAGAAGGTTTTTCTAGAAAATTTCAAAGTTTTTCTTGCAAATGTTCCTACTTTTGGAGCTCAGGCGTTTTCTCTGGAAATTTTTTAATATTAATGTCAAAATTTAAATATTTTTACGGAAACGTACTATGTTTTTTGTTTTTTCTTTAAATATCTGCAATGGCCCTAATTCGCAGTGGTAGCTGGTGGGAGCGCTGCGTTTTGGGGAATGTTTCTCCTCCAGCAGGGACAATGGAAGATAGATGGAGCGAATTACAAGCTGAAGGAAAACCTGTTGACTGGGCAGTGGTTCACTTTCCAGCAGGGCAAGGACCCCAAAAATGCAGAATGCACTAGAATGGTGTAAATCGGAGCAAATATATGTGTCAAATTCATGTCTAGTCGATGTCTGGTGGCACGTTCCTCTTGCAGACACGCTCTGTTTGATTTGATCTGGAGCTATTTTGCAAAGCAGAAAGAAACAGCTGTTTCTACCTTGTGAACCCTGAAGCTGCTCTCGAGTACAGAATAAGAAACCAGAATTAAGCCAAAAGTGGAGATAAACACTGCGTCGCAGTGAGTCATTTCTTCCACAAGCTGTCAGGAAGCTGGAGCTTTAACAGTGGTTTTCCCTCTGATGCCCTGAAGCTGTTTGGATTGCTCTGTTTTCATAGTTTGGCATCTTCTTACCTGGATCAGCGTCAAATCCTTTGAGCCTGACAGATTTGCTTTGTATTCGACTGAATGCCACGCATCTGATCGGCCCGGTCACCCCGACACGGAGAACCCTGCAGCCCCACCGCTTTGCGAGGAGCTCTGTACTTGTCCAGGTTTTACGTGTTTGTGTTCGGCTAATCTTTCTGACAAACTCCGTTCCACTTTTCCACGTCTCTTTCGGAGTTAGGCAAACAGTTTTTTTGGGGGCGGGGGATGTCTTGGCAATTTGGTTGTCACAGAAAGTCTTTTCTAATAATCCGCGCTTTCAGCCCTGATGTTTGAGTGAGAGGAAATGAAGTATGAAGGAGTACAAAAAATGAAGTTAATCTCAGTCTGCGTTTTTCAGCATGTCTGAAAGGAAATCTAAAAGCCCTGTGTTTAGCTCGCTCTGCACTCAGACTAAGAGCACTAACATTTAAAGACATCCACTGTAACTTCTTGCATTTGTAGCTTTTTTTTTTTTTTTTTTTCTTTTAATTGCTCCTATTCACCAAATCCCTTTTAAAAAAGCATTTCAGATACTCGGCTTGTTCTACCTTCAAATTATCTAATTGATCCCCTCCGCGTTCCTTCCTCTCCACTTTCACAGTGAGTATCTCGTCTGATCCCAGAAGCCGCATCGGGACAGTTTCAGTCATGTTTCCTCCATCTCATTAGAAGGCTGCAGTTTCAAACCATCACAGTTCAAAGGCTAATTCAATTACTGTAGTGAAAACTCCTGCAATTAATATTGGAGCAGCAACTCGAGTGCTGGATCAAAGGCTTGGAGGATCTATGCATGCTGGTATAGATCCTCCAAGCTGCATACATGCTGGTATGCTCCATGCTGGTTTTTATTTTTAAGGAACATTTTACAATCACGTTTAATGTGCGAGTCGTTTAGATGTTCAACACGCTTTGGTCGAGACTGTAACATTCGGACTGTAACGTAAGAGTGTTGATGATTTTTAGTATCGTCACCTTACTAACAAAATGGCCCAAGTCATTTTTTGCTAAATTACTTTTTTTTTGTTGCCTAAAACACATTTTGGAAAGAAAGGAGAGGTGATTTTTTTTTCTTCTCCAAAATCACTTTTGGCAAAACAAAAAAAAAAAAAAAAAAAAAAATGACTTGGGCCATTATTTTAGGAATGTGACAATATTTTGGGCTGTGGTGAAAAACAGAAA